>CM070102.1:5317500-5472500 GCA_036178185.1 Liparis tanakae
TCCGTAAATGTATTACATGTTTTAGAACAGTGCTCATGGGTTCATATTATTAGGGTGTATGAAAATGGCCAGAGCGGTGGCGTGTGCAGAGTGTGGTCTGCACTGTCGGACTGACCATCCCATAAGCGCTGTTGTCCTTTGACATGATGGTCAGGGAATTATAATGATTACATGTTGCACACAAAAAAAGAAGAACAAACCATCCAACTGCATGCACAAAGTCAGAAGATCAGAGCGACTTCACCTCCATGTGCTCAGACGGTCTGGTGGTCAGTGTCCATGGAGGAGAGCGTGTTTCCCCCGAAGGTGAAGCGTGTTATTCATCCACGTGGCAGAACGTGGAGCCGCTCCGGCTGTCAAACCTCTTTGTAACGTACACTCACCCTGCCGGATTATCCACAATCCTAAAAATCAAATCCTATAAAATCCTACAACCATGTTGGTGCAAAGCACTGTGTTGCAATGAAGACTTATACTTTTTAGTATAAGGGAGGGGGAAGAAAAATGAAGAAAAAAAAGAACCTTCTGTGAAATATCTTCCCAAACTTCAAGAGCATTTTAAACACCTGCAGCACACGTTCCCAAGTAACCATCACACATCGCACGTGATCTTTTGTGTGTGTGTTTTGTGTAGATCCCCGAGAGGCCTTCACCGAGAGAGAGGATGAGTGGGTCATGAGGAGCACCGGAGGAGAACCGGCCGGTTGGAGCCGGCTCCCAAAAAATCGATAAGTCGTCGTCTCAGACGTTCAGGGAGGATTAAAAAAAACTACAAAAACACCTTCATTGCTCATCGATATTTAGAGAATCACAGGTGATGTCATGCCGATGATGTGTCTGGATGTTGGACCCTAAACGAAGTGTCCTGACATCTGAAAATATTACATTTAGTATCTTTTAGACGTGGAAAAAAGAGAAAAAAAGCGTCATTTCAGGCCCATCATGGAGGGACATTTCTATTTCCTCTCAAGCGTCATTGTTTTTCTCTGAATATAAACCCCGTCAACTCGCATATAGCTGTTTGACTTAAATGTGTCATCGCTACAGCTCTAGAATAAATAAATAAGTCACACGTCTGCAATACAATCACTGCATAAATTAATGAATACTTTTTTTTAAATGTGAGTGTAACAATAATCTCTCTTCCAGAATAACTTGTCTGCACGATGCCGTAAAACCAACCTGACGGGCAGAAGACTTTGAGGATCAGAAAAGTTTCACCCTCTCCACCTCAAGAGGAGATTTCACGTGTAACATGTGGACGCACGGTGGCTTTATCACCAAATATCAACTGGGATTTAAATCCTGAAAGTTTTTGGCAACATTAAAACTCCATTTAGCACAAATTAGTAGTAAATGAACCTTTAATAATAAACATGAATGTAGTTGTAATCGGTCTCAGGGACATTTCTATCAATGCTTTTGTCAACAGTTATAACTTTGACTAAGACTACAACAACGCTTATAAACATCTGGATATGAACACAGTTGTGTCATCCTATTTGCTAATATACATGTCATAAAGCATTTATTAACGTTTACGCTCGTGAATAAATCATACAGGCAGGTTTCAAACTGTTGAGCTTTAGCTTTCCCAAAAAATGTAAATACACATTTTAACTCAAGGGCAACTTATTTGATTTGATTTGACGTCAAACGACCTTCATTATTAGATGGACTTTGCTTTCATTCGTAATGGAGAGCGAAGAAGTATTCATAAATGAAGAAAGCAAACAAGATATACTAGAGTATTAAATACAAGGAATCTGACTACTCTTACCGTAGACATACTTCATAATTCATGACCATATATGATAATGAACACCGTATATTTCTATATAAAAGCCATTATATTATATTACCAATCTTTGGATAAACTGTTTATAATGTAAGTATGAACTATTCACAATCCATATTAAAACCCTTGAAAATGACTTAATGTCTGCTTAGAACTACAATAAAGCGTGTTGGATTCCAATTGCTAAGTATTTATATTAATACCCTTCTAATGCATGCTCAATGGAGGGGGAGGGGATACAATAAATTGCAAGTTGTAATGAGTAGTTGAATTAGTTCCCGTATTAATTTTACAGACTTATTTAATCAAACAACAAACTGAGCCTGTAATAGCAAACCGGTGACTTAGTGCCACGTTAGACTTTAACAAGCTGCTATTTATCTAAAAACTACTAAAGGGACCCATCAGTGCGGTGGATATGCACAGCTACTCTCTCTTTGGTATATCAGAGATCAGATTACACACGCAGGAAAACACACTTCTCCTCCGGCAAGTGGATAACGTTTTTTTCTTCTCGGTGTCAGGCTAATATGACAATTGGGATTGGGAATCAAATTTCAATGCAAAATTACATCCCAAGAGCTTTGGAATTAAAGGTTGCGGCGCGAGAGCGATGTGACATTTAGGATGGACACACTGCACCTTATTCCAACCTCTAAACGTCATTTCCACTCATGCAGTAATGAAACATGTGACATTCAAGTTCAATTTTGAAGTGCAAGCTAGTATTATTCCATGCATTGTGATTACAAAAAAAAAATGTGATGGAGAGTTAAAGTCTGCTTTTATTCCATCGGGCATTAACGTCTCCGTTCTGCCGCTGGAATGAAAGATCCCAAAAAAGAAAATGTGTATTAGGTGTAAGTGTGTTCTTTTTTCTCTTCAAAACGTCAGGGTGAGTCAAGTAGAGCTCTATTTGATGCCACGACAAATATTCACTGCAAAGGATTGTGTTTTTTCCTCCCTCCGTCTGAGGTGCATGATCAGAGAGATGCTCTGGGAGCGGAGAACACATTGATTCAAGTGTGTTCCAAACACAGACTGGCCCTGACAAGGTTGTTATAACAGTCGGATGGGGTCTATACCGTCACTTAATTACCAAAGCTGTCAGTCAAAGAGGGTCGCTGCTGGCTCCGTCCATGGCTGCGAGCGGCGTTTCCACTAGCAGCCTCCCTGAGTGATTGATCCATGCTGATGGCATCGCAAAAATAATTACAGCTCGTCTCCTGATGTGTGATTCCGTACCACGTTCACGCTTCACGAAGGTAATCGGGGGGATCAGGAGGGGTCAGTGCCATTTCCTATTACCTGAAGTCCGAGCGGCCGGGGCTGCAAAACAATGCGAGGAGAAAAGACGGAGGAGGGGGTGGGGGGTGATGGGGTGGGGGGGGGGTGATACGTTATGAATAGCTCAGGAAGGCTTGTGTGCATTTTGTCCAACTGTGTGATTTTTTTCTTGACTTCACCCGTCCCCCCCTCCCCCGCCAGCTACAGCTCGTACTGTAACAGCTTGATGGTGTCCAACATGGGGAACTGGAAACTCAAAACAATCACTGGGTCATTAAGTTGATTGGCGTTGCAATTGTCGAGCTGTTGGAGGCTAAATGGGGAAGGGGTGTAGGAGCTCTCTCACAAGAGTCAGCTTTAATCCGATTTGATGGCAACATTTGGTGACGGAAAGCAGCTCCAGAGCTCAGATCAACGGTCAGGTTTGGTTTGAAATTATTTCATAAGTGACCCTCCGTAACACTTATTCTGTCAGATTGACTATATACCCCTGACTGTTACTAACTGCACTCCCCGAGGAAATATTATCCAATTGTAGCTGTTTCAATCATAAAAGAAACAAAAGCTGCACATGTGTAGATTTCGTGTACTTTCTGTAGCTAACGCTACTTAATGACGCGCTAGCTGCTAATGTTAGGGTTCGGATTCGGGTTTGAAATTTCATGATTGACCCCCAGAAACACTTATTCTGTCATATTCACCATAAAGCCCACACTGTCCTTAACGGTACTCCCCAAGGAAATATTATCCAAGTGTCACTGTTACAATCATCAAGAAATAAAATCAGCACGTGTGTACATTACATATACCCTAAGTAGCTAACGTTACCTAATGACACACTAGCTGCTAATGTTAGGGTTCGGATTTGGGTTTGAAATTAATAATTGACCCCCCGAAACACTTATTCTCTCATATTTACCATAAAGCCCACACTGTCCTTAACAGCACTCCCCAAGGAAAAGTGTCGCTGTTGCAATAATTAAGAAACAAAAGCAGCACGTGTGTACATTACGTATGCCTTCAGTAGCTAACGTTACCTAATGACACGCTAGCTGCTAATGCTTCCACAGGTTTCTATCGGAACGTCTTAGAAACTCACATTTCCTCCTAACCTCTCTGGGTATCGAGTATCACTATTACACAAAGTGTAATACAAATCCACAGCACCACTGGGGAAATAAAATAAGAAATCTAAGCCATTTGGTTGTGGGACCCTGATTGGCTTTGATTGCCTCCGAGGGGCGGGACTTAGCAAAGGATCAAGTGTACAGGCATTTCCTCCTCCTACCAGGATGTTCTGGGTGAAAGAAAACGTTTATATCTATAGTATCAAGTCTCAATGCAACTTGTATTCCTTTTCATTCTTTCAATTTTAAAAAGGCTTCACATTCGGACACACAACTCCACTCAACCCGCCGCCGCCGCCATTGGCGTCCCTCATAATTATGACCATCATCAATATTTATTTTGGCCCCGTGCCAATCTACAGATGTTTACAGTGTGTTAAGTAACGGTGGTTCCATGGCAACTGGCTTCGGAGCCCAAATCACCAAGTGGAATCTGCCCTATACGGTTTCAGATGCACTTTGCGGAGGCATTCATATTCATAGAGCGAGCATTAACCATCATTAGCCGTCTCCCTGGTCTTGACACAGAAACGCAGCGTGAGGAGGACTGGCAGAGACATGGTGCGTTTGTGCCACGCATTACCCACCCATCACTTCCTGACAGCGCCCCCCCCCCCCCCCCCCCTTCATCGTAAAAAAAGCCAACGTCAAATACAAAGAACACAATGTAAATTGTAAATCCAGCGAGTAAACAATGTACATATGGTATCTACACCTGAAGGGGCCGCCCCATTCTCCTCGCGTTGCTTGCAGCAGGCGGAGCGGAGGCATGATGTCACTAATGAACCCTACACGCCGCGGTGAATAATGAAACGCGCCGCTGCATTTTGCAACAGAAAGAATACAAGGTGAAATCATCGGCGAGCAAGGGAGGGAAAACGAGTGAAAGAAAGCAAGCGATGATTAAATGATCAAAAGCTGGCAGAGCGAGTCTCTGTGTCACTGCGAGGCGCACTCATCTACCCACAAGTGAAAGTTAGGTTTCAAGTACAGTGTAATTATAGCTGGGGATGTCAGTTTGACATTAATGCAGCCAGCAGAAATTCCCTAATTGGCCTCAGAGGAGAAAGTGAACCAGAAAATATATTAACATTTTAAAAAAGCATATTTTGCCTAATCCTTTCACTTTCCAACAATATTTGAAGACCAAAATGCCCCAGGCAGGAGAATTTAAATGAGCAATTTTGTTTTTGAAGGAAACGGCCAATGAGACAGAAAATAGACTAAAGGGAAATCATTAGTGTATGAGAGATCCTGACAGGCTCGCCTTGCTGACTGGCTGGCCTGTCACTAGGAGTCTGTGTTCTTCAGCTCCACGCTATGAGCTAAGCTGATAACATGAAAAGACCCATAAACGTGCAGCCAGAAGTCAGAGCCTATTATCCAGAAATTCAAACGCAGGGGTAAGGATGAGAACGAAAATCAGAGAGGAGGGTGCGGGGCGGACGGGGGAATGCCTAGCTCTCGTCTCCCGTAGGGGGTATAGGAGCGGTCGGATCGAGATCGTGGGGGGGGGGGGGAATATGGCGGCAAATCACGACGTCGAGAAAAAACGTGCGAGAGCGTGGAGAAACTGCTCAAAGTTAGGAGGAGCATGCAATGTCACATGTGCCCGGGCTGATGTGACATGACCGTATCAGAGAAACACAGCTAAGTGCAGTCAGGAGACGTTAGCCCGGTCCCCCGGTGACGAAGCAGCTGAGGCAAGCATCGCCCCCGGCGCCGGACTGCGGGGCAAACTGCTCCGGCTGGAAGAGCCTTGCCCTTTTGAAACAAAACAGAGAGGAATGGCCAGGGGAAGCTATATAGGCCGGCCTCAGCGAAAAAATAAATAAAGGGGCCAGGTTTATTTCCTCGAGCAATGAAGAGGGGTGGGAAGAGAGAAAAAACAGAGAATGATTGAGAAGACAGAGGAAAGTGAGAATAACAGATATCAGAGCTCGCGTCTCTTTTTGCGCGACAACAAAGGGCATATGATATTCCGGCTTCCTTTTACAGCCGGCTGGTCAGAGTTTTTTTTATTCCAAACACAACCACGGCTTGGGACTATCGGCGAGGTCTAGGGATCTTGTTTTCTTTTTTTTCTTCTTATCTATTAGGCTGTTACTCCGAACACAGCAATTTAATCAGGCCCTTTGATAAACATTTGACACAAAGCAGTGGGCTTCTGTCTCCGCTGCCTACAGCCCAGGGCGAGAGATTGAGACTGACGAATTTTCATCCGCAATTTTTCTCTATTTTAACTCCACCTGTCAAATGGTATGCCAGTCAGAGTGACACAAAGATGGGGGGAATCAAAGCTCATCTGAGAGGAGCACAGACGTGCAGGCGGGCTACAAGTTTAGCGGAGGTTATACAGACAGGCACGCCGACAATGAGGCGATGCAGATCAGGTGCCGGGAATTACGTCATATTGACAGAGCGCTGCGGGGATGATGTGTTTTTATAGGCCAACCCCCGGAAGTTAGCGCTGCGCCGGTTCCCTCGACAGACAGCCAATGGGATTTCTCACACTGGATGATTGCAGATAACAAACTGTGTGCCAAAACAAACATCAGGGTCACGTTTTTTGTCAAGCAAGATAACCTTCGCCGCCGAACGCCACTTGTTTGGTGTTCGAAGCGTGAACGCAATCTTCGGTAAAATGCTAAAGCTAGGCTACAAAACAAACTGCGGGATTGACGAGGATTTGTGGTTTTATTTAGCTCTTAAAAGCGTCAACATTTCTTAGTGGGGTATTTGAATCATCTTGAGCAACAACAGACGGCTGTTTAGTGTAATAAAAGAACAAAGACGCGCTATAGAGAAAATTACAGGGGGGCGGGCCAATTTTTTTTTTTTTCTATCTACCAAACTACGCCGCGATCGACGTATTGACCGCCCCTGATCTTGAGCTTGTGTTAAAGCCCCATTATGTAGTTTTCCCCTTGTAGCGCCCCCTTCAGGTATTTAACGTGTACTTCAGTGTCGTAAATACCCAGTTACGATAGATCAGGTGTCGTGAACCTCTGGCTCTCGAGCCATATATGGCTCTTCCGGTGACGCATATGGCTCTTTTGAGTTTGAGTTAAAAAATAATAATCTCTGGCCGCAACTCTGTAACTTTCTCTCTCCTCCAGATGACAGCAGCAGTAATGTCAGGTCCCTTTCTTAAAGACGTCTTTGTTCTTTTATTAAACTAAACGTCTGTTATTGATCGTCTCCACAGCAGCATGTCTCTCTGTCTCTACGTCGCGTAGCGGAGACAATAAAAAGTCCCCTGTGAGGTGGACTGGACTATGTGACGTTGGTCATCACTGACAGAAAGCAGGTCCAAGGACCGGACGGCTCAACAATCTTACATAGTCGGGTTTTTAGCCCACAGACCCCGATGGCGCAAATCGTCATATTAAAAGTCATTGTAGCGGCACAATTTGCCGTAGCTGTTATTTTAAGGTAGGAATTAGAGATGCACCGATCAGGCTTTTTGGGACGATCACCGATCACTGAAATCAGTGTCAGCCGATCACCGATAATACCGATCACCGATCACCGATTACTGAAATAGTATCTGCCGATCCCATAATACCGATTATGGCGTTGATTGAAGCATTCTATTTATTGTGTAGCATTATTGCCTAGGACTATGAGGAAATACACATCTAAAGCACCTCAAACATTAAAGAAATAACAGATTTCTTTAAACATTTAGGACTTTTACTTTGAAAACTGTCCTAATTGATACATTAAAATTGTTTGATTGCTATCGTAGGGGATTGATTTCAGATATATATGGAACACATCTGCATTATTCATTTCCTGGAACTCTTAGGGAAATCTATATACAGGACTCTTTTTAACATACAAAAGTCTGACTTATTTTTATAAACTCTTCCTTGGTACAGTAACAATGTTTTAATGTTGGCATCATTTAAGCTAAATCTCAGAAACGATCTATAAAGATACAAAATCAGTTCATTGTTTACTTGTGTATGTTAGTGTATGATTAGTCGACATCTTATTTTGAAAAAACGGATGTTGTTTTACGTTGCCTTTTACGCTAACTTTGCAAAACCGGATGTGTGTCACGTAAATCCTTCCGCTAACAGTTAGCATGCGATCAGGAGCGCGCGAGGGTAACTTTATGAAAACCCTCGCGCGCTCCTGAAGGAATGCGTGTACCGTGAGCATCAGTCTATAGGGTCAGACATGTGAACATCAGTCTGTAGGGTCAGACATGTGAGCATCAGTCTGTAGGGTCAGACATGTGAACATCAGTCTGTAGGGTCAGACATGTGAGCATCAGTCTGTAGGGTCAGACATGTGAGCATCAGTCTGTAGGGTCAGACATGTGAACATCAGTCTATAGGGTCAGACATGTGAACATCAGTCTATAGGGTCAGACATGTGAACATCAGTCTATAGGGTCAGACATGTGAGCATCAGTCTGTAGGGTCAGACATGTGAACATCAGTCTGTAGGGTCAGACATGTGAACATCAGTCTATAGGGTCAGACATGTGAACATCAGTCTGTAGGGTCAGACATGTGAACATCAGTCTATAGGGTCAGACATGTGAACATCAGTCTGTAGGGTCAGACATGTGAACATCAGTCTATAGGGGCTCAGACATGCGAGTGTCGGTGAGTTGACCCAGTGATTCAACTCGGGGGACGGGACGCCCCTCGGTGCGAGAGGATCCCCTCGCGGACCTCTCACTCGCCGGCGCATTTACTCCGTTGCGGCGCGCGGCGATTGAAACGTCTCTGATAGTATTTCTCGCAGATGTGACGTCATCTGATCGATCGGTTTGATCGTCCGTTTTGAGAACGCCGATCAAAACCGATAATGGCAATATCGGCCGATATTGATCGGCGCCGATCAGATCGGTGCATCCCTAGTAGGAATTGTTACATAGTGTCGCTTTAAGAGTTCAGGCGTCTGTTCAGAAGCAGACTTTGAGACGCGCTAACTCATTTCCTGTTTTCAGGACTCCTGTCTGCATCTCGGTCTTATCGTCAGCCGACCTCCAGCTCGTTGACTATAAGTTCACGCGTTAAATTGACCGCCTTGAGAAAACAAACAAACAGACAAAAACAATCCCGATCCCCTTTCCCTCGGCGGAGCTCCCTACGCAGCTATCAGTTCGGATCCGCTCGGTTCTCGGCGGCCATTTGCAACAAGCGTCTAACTGAAGGAAACTACGAACTACAAACCATTTGACCCTGAAGCGCAGAGTATGGAGCAGCTCCCTTCTCCGACGGAGGCAGGCTTGGGTCATCGGGGGTCAAAACACCTCCTTTGCAGAGCCTACAGCGCGATGGAGGCCTCAGACTGGCGTAAACATCGGGGGGGGGGGGGTCTGGAGCCTCGCGGACTTCGCGGCAGCGCTCTCCGCGGAGGGGAAGATGTCCGCCGCCGTGATAGCGGCGAGCATCGGGCTAGCGGATCCAAACGCAACAACCCCCCCCTCAAAAAAAGAAAAGTGATTATCTCTTCGTTAACTAATTGAGGCGAAGAGCGCTCGTTACCGGACGGTCACGGAGGGCGTCTCTTCGTCGGCCCTCGGGTTTAAAAAAAAAAAAAGCGGCGCGCACGGCATTCTGGGAGGCGTGCACGGCGAGAACAAATAAAAACGACCTCTGGCTACGGTTTGGCCTTCAAATCTAAATCCCTACCTGACCGCCGTGAATCACCCCTTCCCCCAACGCCCCCAACACCACCTGATTTTTTTATTCATTCTTCCCGCGTAGCGAAACGCATTCTGCGTCTTCCCGAGAATCTTTTGATTCCTTTCAATCGGTTTTGAAGGAGCGTAAACAATGAGCGCCGCCGCCGTGACGGGGGTGGGGTGGGGGGGGGGGGGGAATCCACCTCGGCTCAATTAAGGAGCCGGTCCGGCAGCCTCCCGCGGCCCCCGAGAGACGGGGGAGCTATAATTAGAAGAGGGCAGTTAACGTGCAGACATTATTGATGATCCGCTGCCGACACCTCTCTCACGTTAGCATTAGCATTTTTTTTTTTTGGTGCATTATCCCCGAGCTGGGGAATATACGGGGCGGGAGGGGGGGGGGGGGGGGCTCGTGTCAAGAGAGGCCGGTCTCTCGGAGTTTTGTGTCAGCATGGGGTGAGGTGTGTGTCTCTCTGTGTGTGTGTGTGTGTGCGTGAGCTACACGGCAAGGCCACATTACGGTTGAAGAAAAAAGGTAGAGCGAGCGAGCGAGCGGGAGAGAGAGAGAGACATCCGAGCTCTCCTCCAGGCCCCTCTCGGCGCTCGTCCACCTGATGGGAACACGGAGCGCCGGCCGTTCCCCCCCCTCATCAATACGGCAGGGCTCTTTGTCAGTAATTTGCAATAAGTGTCCGCGCCACATCTTAAGGGACCGGGAAATCATTACCGGCCGAGGCCCTGCTCGGCTACTAATTGGATGCGTTGGGCCTTATCAACCGAGGATTTTCCGAGACCTTTGACAGATACCAATTCGAAAATCATTGTTCAGTTGTCAATTTAAGAGACCGTTAAAAGAGCTTATTTTAATTTTAATTGGAACTTCCTCCCGCTTCCTAGTGAGCCGTGCGGATTAAAAATGAGCTCAGGGCGTGTGTGCGTCTCTGTGTGTGTGTGTGTGTGTGTGTATTCCCCTTAGATGAGGAGGAAAACTATGCAGGTCAAATTGACGGGTAACAGTTCTGACCGGCGTACGAATGAAGGCGGCACGCACACACATTTAGTTTACAAGAGTCCACCCGGCTTTCCTGGGACTTCATCATCAACATCAAATAAGTCGGAATCTGAGCTGCAAAAGATCCCAATTAGGCACCAACAAAAAAAACTGCATTCGCTTAGGATGTTTGTCGGGCTGCGATGAGAGTACGCTGGGACCGTAATCGATCACCACCATCACCAAACCACCCCCCCCCCACAGTAAACTGACCGTCTGATAGCGCCGCCCTCACATATTTATGTGCGGCGCTCTCTCGGTGACCCTGAAACCGAAACACTCTGGGCTTTAATAAGGCCCGGGGAAAAGCTCAGCCCTGATTGACTCGGCGATGGGGAACGGCTGCGAACGCTGGCAGATGCGGCGAAAGAAAGCTAACATGCGTAAAGCGGGGCGGAGAGAGAGAGAGGGGCTCTCTCCCCGCCGAGCCGCCGACGGGTGACTCGGGCCACCCAGGAGAGGAAGAGGGCGAGGGGGGGGGGGCGGGGCGAGGGGGCCGGGGCCGGGCTCGCCACCGACAGGGAAAGGAATCGTCCCGACGCCGCTTTGATAGTCGAAGATCGTTTTCGGAAAACCGTCTCGCTTTTTTTTTTTTTTTTTTTTGGAGCGATTCCAAATATCACCCCGGATTACGCTCCAGTCAAGCTGCCGTTGAAATAAATAAATAAAAAGCAAAGTGTGGTTCTTCTCTTTTTTTTGAATGTTTTAAGTAAATAGAGCTGTCATTTGATAATAAACCTGGCATTAATGTTAATTCTACCAGCCGTATATTTGCGGTATTAGAGGCTTAGAGCCAGAGAGCAATACTGTTCAGAGGGTAATAAGTGTCTAATTAAGGACTAGACAGGAGGGAAATTGCCACGGTATAAAAAAAAAAAACCTTTTTTTTTCCTTCTTCTTCTTCTTCTTCTTCTTTTTTTCCACCATCGCCACATCTCTGGGAGCCGGCGTTGTGTTTGCCGGCTGTTTTACTCGCTGTCAGAAAGGATTTGAGGCGAGGAGCCATCTAAGCATGCGTACGAGGGGATTCATTTGACCTCATTATACATCAATAAAGAAGGAAGCCGGTTTACTAAATATCACCATGCTGCCCGCGCTTCACGTCAGATCAGGCAGGAGTGTGCTAGAAAAAGATGATTCCAGAAACGTCTGGTGTAGAGAGAGAGAGAGAGAGAGAGAGGGAAGGAGAGGGGAGGGAGGGAGGAGGGTGGGGAGGGGGGGTTGAACTCTGACTAGCCAGGAGGGATTCTGACAAGCGAAAGAGAAAGAGAGAAAAAAAAGAGGCAGAAACGCAAAGCCCTGTTTAAGAGCAGAGCAAGTGAAGAAAAAAAGATTTATGCTTTTAATTAATGGCAATTAAACCATGCCTGTTGGGCTGGCCTATGGCAATTGTTCTCAGTAAAAAGGAGGCCGAGCTGGTGACAAGCATTTGAATCCACTAAGTTCTACCAGGGGAGCTGACACTGCAGGCATCAAAAACCTAAACTAAATCAATAAAGGAATTAAACTTTTATAAATTGCATTTTGACAAGCGTCAGATAAGCGCCGGAGCTTTGATGTCGCCCGACTCCTCCGAGGTGACGCAAACAAGGAGAGGCGCACTTAGAGATCCAAACAATCAAAGGGTCTCGTTAGCGTGCGCCGTCAGGCCGCGGCGGCGCCGTTAATTACGACAAATTAATGTGACTCTCTCCACCTCCGCTGATTGCGATGATAATCAAGCGCGGCTTCGGCGCGGGGAACATATGCAACGCTGCCAAAAATAATGAGGGCAGAAACCAACAGACGCTCCTCCACTCGCGTGTTTACAAGCCCAAAATGCTTGTTGCTTATTTTATCCTGCAGACACACACACACACACACACACACACACACACACACACACACACACATACATATATACAGCTCTGGTTTGCTCACGCGCTACATATAAATGTACATAATGAGTTTCTCCATTTGATTTTTCAGTGTACTTGTATATATCAGCCGAAGACATAAACAGACCTCAAGGTTGCTGATCATGTATACTGCTCCTTTCCACCCACACACACACACACAAACACACGCACACACACACACACACGCACACACACACACACACACACACACATACACACGTAAAAAAAGTTGAACTGAGCAATATGTGTTCAGACAAAAAGTAGGCCTGACACTGTCATTTAATAAAAGATTGTGTGTGTGTGTGTGTGTGTGTGTGTGTGTGGGGGGGCAGAGGGGAAGTGTTCAAAGCTGGCATGACAGCTCAAACGTCCTGTCACTTGAATCACCGTTCATATCTGCACATGACGACATCTAGCAACGCATCCGGCATCGCGGTGACATCACGCCCGGCGAGCGCCGACAGGCTTTTTTTTTTTCTTTTCTAAATGAGACTGAAAGCAGTAATTACCTCAGACCCCTCCCCCTCCCCGCCCCCCATCCTCGTCCTCCCCCGCCCGCCCTAAATTGTTTACCGCGAGATCTGATCGGTGCTGCCCGCTGCTAAAACGCACGCCCCAATTTCTCATCCTCGACAGCGAGATTATTTTCGTGGCATCCGGCCGTCTCTCTCTCTCTCTCTCTCTCTCTCTCGCTCTAATTCGTTCGCCGCTGATGTTTTATTCATCGCCGTTCGGTGCCGCTTTCGGAGTGATTTGCAAAAATTCCATCGGTACACCCCAATTACGTTTACACACATAATACAAATTGTAGGATTTCATGCTTTTTCCGACGCGGGACACGACGGCTTTGAGGGAGGTTGCATTTCTCGGAAGTTGTCAATGTTCATTGAACGGCTTCAGATGAGCGGACGCTGCGCCTCGCGAAAAAAACATGAACACGCGGTGAAAACAAGAGGTGGGGGGGGAGTACGCCCACAATGGCCGCCATGAGCTGGGTTGGCAGGTGAGTGTTATCACGAGGCTTCCAGCTGGCTTGGAGGTGTTTGCCCTCGTTGACGTAAAAAAAAAAAAGAAGAAGAAGAAGAAGAAGAAGAAGAAGAAGAAGAAGAAGAAGAAGAAGAAGAAGAAGAAGAAGAAGAAGAAGAAGAAGAAGAAGAAGAAGAAGCAGTAGCAGCAGCAGCAGTGGAGCCCAACATGATCTCATTCCCTTGATGAATCTGTACCAGACTCTGACTTTTAGCGACCTTTGACCCTGAGACCCCCCCCCCCCCCCCCCAGGACCCTAATGGTGATCTAATGGGGATTTGGAGCTTGTTATTAGCTACTGTGTTCTGTGTGTGTTCTGTGTTCTGTGTGTGTGTGTGTGTGTGTGTGTGTGTGTGTGTGAGAGCTGGTTAACACCGTCAAGGTCATCGTGGCCTCTCCCCGAGAAACTTCACCTCCGCCATCAGACTCATTTCACACGCCTTTTCCTCCCTCTCTGATCTCGAGTTAAAAGACGGCGTCGGCGCTCGACTCCTTTGTGCATAACAAAAAAAATAATTCAGGTCTTCTGTTGGATTTTTTTTATTTCTTTGACAAAGTATTCCACCTTCGTGGAGGAAGTGTAAAAAAAAAAAAAAGTGAGGAGCTCTCGTGCTCCATCATCACCTATTCCCATTGTCACGGGGGTGTCGGCGATCGCGGGATGTGCGGCGATGCAAATTAATGTTGCAATATTAACAGAGGAGCATATGGAGACGTGCATATGTGAGGAGACGGTGTGATAAAGAATGTATGGCATTATGGGTAGCCTCCCTCTCCGATTTTTAATGCCGAGCATTTACATGCAGTTAGACCTCGTTATGATAATTTGATATTTTTGACTGGATGGCTAGAGGCGGGATTATAAGAGAAGTCGCTTTTCGAATGTTAATGTCTGCCGTTGGAACGCTCTCTTCTTTTCTTTTTTTTAACAAAGTGGTCAGGGGGCCGAACTGGGGAACGCAAGCGGTTCTTCTTCTTCTTCTTCTTCTTCTTCTTCTTCTTCTTCTTCTTCTTCTTCTTCTTCTTCTTCTTCTTCTTCTTCTTTCTTCTTCTCCTCCTCCTCCTTCTTTTTCTTCTTCTCCTTCTTTTTCTTCTCCTCCTCTTCCTCCTCCTCCTCTTCCTTCTTCTTCTTCTACTCCTCTTCCTTCTTCTTCTTCTTCTTCTTCTTCTTCTTCTCCTCCTTCTTCTTCTCCTCATCCTCCTCCTCCTTCTTTCTCTTCTCCTCCTCTTCTTCTTCTTCTTCTTCTTCTTCTTCTTCTTCTTCTCCTCCTTCTCCCCCTCCTTCTTCTTCTTCTTCTTCTTCTTCTTCTTCTTCTTCTCCTCCTTCTCCTCCTCCTCCTCCTCCCCCTCATCCTCCTCCTCCTTCTTCTTCTTCTTCTTCTTCTTCTTCTTCTTCTTCTTCTTCTTCTTCTTCTCCTCCTCCTCCTCCTCCTCCTCCTCCTCCTCCTCCTTCTTCGCTGTCACATTTCCAGAGAGGTAGCATTAGCCGTGCAAAAGCGGAGGCAGGGGGACGGTGGAGAAAAAAAAGAAAAAAAGAAAGAGTGGAGGAGAAAAACCTGGCGGAGGAGAATCTGAGAGACAGATTAATGCCTCGCTGGTACTTCAGTGTATCAGGACAAGGATTACCGCGGTAACAGCTGCGCCCGTGAGTCCCCTGACTGAGAAGAATTACAAGTATTATCACCTACATCATTAAAGTAGGGTTCATAGATGTGGAATGGCTTCAATCAATTCATCCCCAGATAACACCGAGCCAGCTGGACCCCCTGCGTGAGAACTTGACTTAATTGGCCAATAAGTGGTGGAGAAGGGTGTGTGCTATTTGATCAAATTACGGGGCCCCGGCAAAGGGATTACAGCCTTTTTTCTTCTTCCCCCTCCCTCTTTTTCCGGCAAAAAAAGAGGGAGACCGGCGGGCAGACCGCGGGGTCAGGGCC
This sequence comes from Liparis tanakae, assembly GCA_036178185.1. Taxonomy (NCBI): domain Eukaryota; kingdom Metazoa; phylum Chordata; class Actinopteri; order Perciformes; family Liparidae; genus Liparis; species Liparis tanakae. Next base: position 5,333,275 of record CM070102.1, read on the forward strand.
ACCGTAAGCACCGGGTCCCCGCATATACGCCTGTCCGCGGCTAAGTGTGAGGCCGGTGAGAAATGGTGGCCCACTTGGCATTGGGGAAGGGGAGGAAGGAAAAGCAGTATCCAGGTCAGGCTTTTGCTTGGGGAAATGCACTCATTCATCATCCCCCCTTGGCCTCGTTTCTGGCTGCTGGTACTTGTAAACTAATAAGTTCCGTGTGCTATTTAGTTCGGATCATTATGCTACAAATTCAGGAACTTCTGCTGTGTTCATACAGCGTGGGGATGAGGAGATAGAGGGACGAGTTTAGAGCAATGGAGATGTGGACCATCATAATAAAAAAAGGGGGGACGGAGATGTGTACTATAATAAAAATGAAGCAGCATACTGTGAATGGCACAGAAACTATTTTTCTTAGCGTTTTGCATTGAGGGTTTAAATCTGGGATGGCCGATCTGAGGCCAACCGTAGAATTAAATGAAAAAATAAACGTGACTTTTACATCGAACATCCTGGTTTAAACACTAGATGTCAACTAAATTTACAGAAATGATCTCCATCATGGCATTATTTCATCACTTCTTTTTTAGTGACATCCTAATATTAGACTTCGAGATTAACATTTACATCTCACAACGTCGTTTATAAAAAAAAACCTGTTATGCACTGTATTGCATTTAATTAGAGTGCAGAATATACAGAAATACATTTAATAATATGTAGTGCTTCCGTTATTTTGATAGAAAACAGAGAAACACTCTTTTTCTTGCAGTGTAACTGGTTGAAAACCACCTTGACTCACTTATATCTTCCTCTATGTGACCCACAATAAAAAAAAGAGGAGGGAAAATAGCCAGCTAAGCATCTAAACCACCTCTGGTTTAAATGCTTAGCTGTTAGCATCACATACATCAGAGCACGTCTTCGCCATGTCCAGCTGATTATTCAAATGTTTAATTAGCATCCGGATGCATGGCTGGGCTCTGGTGGCCATAATGCCCACACAACTAAATCTGCTCCAGTAACCATAAAACCGTGGAAAAATATCCGAGAGATAGCAGGAATTTAAATTAGTTAAAATGCCAACGCTTCGCTGAGATTACCTCATTGAAATATTCATGGGTGAAATGGCTTGGCTTAGAGGCATTTGCATTATCATTATTCCTAATTAGAGTACAATTTAGTCATCAGTGCCCGACTCGGTTTCCAGTACTTTTTTAGAGGTGGGAAGGTATTCACCTCTACGGGACACGAGGGTAAAGACACTCTAATTAGCACAGCGGCCCTGAAAGGCAATAAAATAATATAAAACCTTTAAAAAAAAAATGTTTTAACGATGATAGAATTGGGATACATGACGCAATTTCAGCTGGTGAGGAGAGCGAGGGAGCGTGTGTCCGCCTGCAACCGTTTCTCTAGATAATTCCTTGCCGGAGAGCATGTTTGTCATCGCCGTTGAAAGGGTTGCAGCGTGCATTCATTCTAGTTTTGACGCGGTGTAATTCTGGCAAAATGAGCGGCCCTCCAGGGGGCCCCGCGTCGTAGACTAACTACCGGACAGAATTAGACTCCGCAGTCCCGGCTATTCATAATGTCATTAATATAAAGGCAATTAAATGAGTTTTTAACCTCCAACCTCTTATCGTTATTAATGAACAAGCAGACGGAAGAAACAAAAAAAAACACCCGAGATAAAGCTGGTAATTATCTCTGCATCGGGCCCCTTTGGAGCAGGTTTAGAGAATTAAAGCTTAGCAAATGAATTGTTGGTGGGGTTGTGTTTCCAGGCGAGCCCAGAGGGAGATGATGTGGTTTAATTTAATCACATGATGTCACACCGGGAGGGTTAATTAGATGGGTTTTTACTGTCGCTGGGCTCGGAGGGCCGACGCACCGGCGTACCTCAAAAACACACGCGGCATCTCCCCGCCGCCATCAAACTGTCACGCTGGTCATTAGTGTGTAAGACGCTGTCGCTGGAAAGAAGAGGGAAGAAGAGAAGGAGAAAAAAAGAGAAGAATCCAGCATGATCAGGATAATTAAAAAAAGAGCAGGAGCCTGAAGGTCGTGTGTTCCGGTATAATTCATTACGGCCTTATTACAACAGTAATTATGTAAGTGACGGTGCAGCCCAGCCGGCGTTATCGGGCTCCCGACACGCCGACATTAAGAAGCACCGCGGGGTCAATCTTATACGCGGCGAGTGAAAAGGAAGGGGAGAAAAAAACGTCTTGGCGGCGGCGGCGGCGGCGGCGGCGGCGGCGGCGGCGGCCGCTCCTTCAGGAGGAGGAGGAGGACGTCGGAGTCACAGCAGCTCGTTTGACCGAGAGCAGAGAGTGTAGGAGCAGGTTTTTCTTCTCCGGCACCTCGCTGCTCCCCAGACGGTGTGCGGGGAGGGTGAAGGTCACGCGGGGTCACCGTCGCTGTGTACCCAGTTCTGCAAACAGCTCATTAGCGAGTCGGCAGTCTCACAACAGACAGCACTCTTGGGAGCTTTGGATGGGGGGGGGGTCACGCCGGTACCGGCTCCACGCCCCGCTTGTTTAGGGGCTCTCTTTGGGGACTGCTCTGCGCTTCCTTCTCTTTCTGCTTCATGTTTAATTAATAATTAACTTGTGTCAACCGCTTGTTTACCCACATGGGGTGACGAAAAAAAGAGAGGGATGAAAAAGCCGCGGCGAGGAAGGATAACTCACATTTATTCGTTAGCTTGTTAGCCGAGACCTTCTGGTCTCGCGATCGCCGACCCGCCCCCTTCTTCTCCTTGTTTCGCCGCGAAATTCACGCGGCGTACCGAGGACGCTCCTCGAGTTTCTTATTTTCCAATAATGAGAAACAAAAAAAAAACGCGTTCAATCTTTAAAATCCGAGGTCAGGAGTTTTTTTTCTTATCGTGTCGAATATGACACGTGCCATGAGGGTACTGCAGCTGGAGGTGAATCGCAAGACTCAAATTGGGAGGTTGGGGGTGGGCAGGGGGGGGGATGTGTGATTTTTCACAAGTCCTTGGACTGCTAACTAACCTGTCAAACGGGTAAACTGCGCTCCGTCTTGCTGACAACAATCTGCAAATGAGCCACAAGTCATTTACCGCGGTTAGGCCGGCAAACGAGCCGAGGCGGCCCGCCTGTGACAGTCGGACCGAGGGGCCGCCCATCAGAGCCTCCTCATTTGGCTAATGCGTCGGTTTGAAACCGGGGCGTTATTCAGCGACGGTGACAATTACCGGCGAAATGAAGAGTGACAGGGGTCAACGCCTGACGTCTTTATTACGGTCGTCTCCGATCGCTGAGAGGCGGCGGCTGTGGCCGGGAGTGCCCGAGACACGGAAACCGAGGCCCGGCGGTGTATAAATCTGTCTGTCTGAAGGTCAACAGAAGTGAAGAGGTGGCCCGACCCGGCGACCCACGGGTCCCTCTTGACATCTCTATCTATAGCCGGTGACAAAGGCGCCGCTGACAGATGGAGAGAGGGAATAAAAGAGCAGGGCCGCACTGATGACCTGAGAGGTATCTTTTCTTAACCGCCTGGTTAAATGTCGCTTCTGCGGTTTGATTGACGTGTTTTTGTGCTGTTTAAACTCCTCGAGTCGGCGGGTTTCTCCTTTTGTGGTCGGAAAATAATTATCTGCAAGGAAGTCCGATGTTAACCGACGCAGTAAATGCTGGTGGGATGTCGGATCGTTTTGAGGTTCCTCCACGGTAAGTCTTCTCCTCCACTACGATTCAGAAGAATATTTAGGAATATTTAGGGGGGAGTCGGTACCAAAGTAATGTAGAACCAAAGTAACATAGAGCCAAAGTAACACAAAACCAAAGTAACATACAACTAAAGTTACTTTAAAACTAAAGTAACATGGAACCAAAGTAACATGGAACCAAATTAACATGGAACCAAAATAACGTGGAACCAAATTAACATGGAACCAAAGTAACATGGAACCAAATTAACATGGAACCAAAATAACGTGGAACCAAATTAACACAGAACCAAATTAACATGGAACCAAAGTAATGTGGAACCAAATTAACATGGAACAAAAGTAACATGAAACCAAAGTAACGTCGAACCAAATTAACGTGGAACCAAAGTAACGTGGAACCAAAGTAACGTGGAACCAAAGTAACGTAGAACCAAATTAACATGGAACCAAATTAACGTGGAACCAAATTAACGTGGAACCAAAGTAACGTGGAACCAAATTAACGTGGAACCAAAGTAACGTGGAACCAAATTAACGTGGAACCAAATTAACATGGAACCAAATTAACGTGGAACCAAATTAACGTGGAACCAAAGTAACATGGAACCAAATTAACATGGAACCAAATTAACGTGGAACCAAATTAAGGTGGAACCAAAGTGACACGGAACCAAAGTACATGGTTCAGCTACAACGTAATTTTCGTAATTTTCGCAGATGTAACGTAATATTATCATGAAGTTACATGAATTTTAATCACTATGGGAATATCTAGATTTATTGTTTTGTTAAGATAAAAAGACATAACAGAAACGTTTTACATGTTTTAAGAAACATAATTTTACATGATGGTTATTAAATATCATGCATTGCTATCTTACAACGTTGTTCATATGAGTTTCCAGCAAGAAAATTGTGTCTGTTACTTAATCAGTAATAATAATCCTATGATTTCTCAAACACTAACTTTAATGATAACTCAATTAGTTTGCTTTGAATGTAAGCGTACATTAGACAGCATAAATATATATAATGCCACGATAAAGTAATAGGATTCTACCTACAGTCAATACTTTAATGATATTTTATATCATGTCCATAAATACAAACCATTACTTTTCATAAGCATCAGCTTTTAGTTGCCGAAAAATAAACTATGGTTGCTATTTTAAATCAACTTATATTTTTAGTGATTAAGATACTAAGCAGTTACACGTCAGCTTGATAATTAAAATTAAAACAATAAAACAATTTTATCTGATACTTAGAAGTCTGTGAAGTCAGTAAAGGTGTCAAAAGCGGTTGCGACTGATGGCAACCAAAGGCCAAGAATTGGTTGCCAATTTCTCAAAACAGTTGCCAATGGCAATCTGGCAACGTTTACTGTGGAGCCCCGCCATATACATTCAAAATAAATCATCTAAATAACATGAAATAAGACAAACTGATGTGGTATTGAGCCGTCCGCTCCACGCCGTCCTGCAAGTCGGTCCACATCCACTTTGGGAAATTAGCGATTCATCGCGAAGCGCACAAAAAGAAAAAAGAGCCCTCTGATGTGTCCGCATATCATTTTGCCGGCGCGAGCTTCTGGCTCCGGCCCCCGCGGCGCTGATGGCTTTAATTGACTGTCTCTGCTGTGATTAATGGTCACATGTTAAAACATGCACGTCGCGGACATTCTCACACAGATGTGGAGGGCAATTTGAGGGAGAGAGAAGGGGCCATCTCTGGAGAAGCACTTATCTCTGGCTGTGAGCTCGGCGCTCGGGATGGGCTGCGACGGGAGAGGGGAGAGCGCCGCTCCGGTCCGCGGGCCCCAGAGCCGACCTACGCTCGCGTGGCAGTGACATTGAGGATATTTAAAGAAATAGCCTCCCCCCGCTGGGCTGCAGACAATGGGCTGCGGTAGCAAAGGAAATTCATTGCTAAGACACGATAAAAGGCTGTAAAACTGAGGCAGGGCTGTGGTAAGTAGGCGCTTCTATTTTTTTGGGGGGCGGGGTTAAAAATAACACCTGGAAAAACATGAAAAACGACGAAGCTATCGCTCCCCCCCCCCCACCCCCGCAGAACGGAACTTTAGGATATCAGTCGCAATTCCAGGATGTTTTATTTTCATTAGTTGCTGGATAAATCTTACCCAGATACAACAGATACGTTTGTTTTCTGATGGGCTGTTGTGTAGCCCACTTCACAGCAGAACTCCAGGGGAGCGCTTGATTTCTCCAGGGTGAGGGCAGCGCGGCCAGCTCATGTTGGCGCTGCGGCGCATTAAAACTTTAAATAGCCGAGAGTTTCAGCGTGAGAAATACGATGTGTGGCAGGAGTGAGTGAGTTAAGACCGAAATGCGTGAGTCTCACGCTCAATGCGTGACACTTGAGAGCCCTGTTGAAGCATTTCACCTCAAAGACACATTTTGTGTCCATGGAAATCCCTAAACCTTACCGATATGTAATCCAAGTCATGTAAACCCCAAACCCCCCCCCCCCACGCATGTCTCCTTTTGGCAATGGCTGCAGATTACAAAGCCTGCCACTGATCCCGGCTTTGAGGCCCTAAGAGATTCACCACAGTGACAGTGTTTACACGGTGGGGTCCACATGGCAGCGCTGTGTATGGGAGCGCTGGCCAGCATCAATCAAGCCGCCACCAGGCAGCCACCAGCCATCAGGACCAACCCCTGTTCAGACTGATTATCGGGGTAGCTTTTACATCATTAGCCCAACCCCCTTCTTTTTTACCCCGTATCTCTTATGGCCAACAAGGCCACCGCTGAAATGTCCAGACTGAAGCGACACGGCGCTGTTGAGGCGAACGAAATGCAAACTAAAAAGACAGGAAAGCCCTTGAATGCGGGAGGTCATTATCGGAGCATGTGATTGAGCTAATTGAAATCAACATCCATGATTGGGCACACGGGCCGGGGCACTTGGCAGCACGTCGCGTGCCAACATCAGTCACCGTTCGCGCCGCCCCGCCGGCGGCGGCGAGGGCGGCCCGTCGAGGAGTGGCGGGGCTCGCACGTCCGTCACGAGTTCACAGCGCAGGAAGCCGTCGCGGAGAAGCTTCTGGGACAGCGACGCCGCTCCCTCGCAAGGACATCCGAGACACGGAATCGGGGTGGGAGGGAGCGCGGAGCCGTCGCTCGGAAAAAGAACCGGACCGGTTTCTAGAGCGCTCTCGCCTCCCGGCAGGCTGCCTGAAGGCCAGTGTTAATGGTGGCTGCTCCACGGAGCCACGCCAGCCCCCACCGCCATCAACAACCCCCCCCCCCCCCCTCCACCGCCCACCCTGAAGCAACTCTGGCACCACACTCGCCCAGGGCCGCGCACATTAAAGCTACGCTAATTAGCAGAGGAGCTGACCAACCAATTATGCACAGTTCAGTCAGGATTCAGAGGTCAAAGGTTATTGCAATGCCTTGTCACACCCCTCAGAATGATCTGGATGTTGCAGTACAAGTGAGCCAGCTGGAGGGGGAAGGGGGAAGGGGGGGAATCACGGCGTCTACAAAACAAGGTGTATTCCAGATTTCAATAAATTCAAGCTAACGTGTACTTTTTCTTAACACCACACAGCAGATGGTTTAGCATTTCCAGTCGTGTTATACAGCAGGAGGTTGTGTTTGGGAATTTTTTGTTTTGTTTTGCTCCGTTAATTGCACAGCAAAATCTAAGTTGCCGGCAGCGACCTCCCGGTGGGAAAGACTCTCTGTTTGAAATAACGAGGCGCGACGTGATTAATACGCGCCGGATTAATTAAGCTATTGTCTCCTTCGCATTCAGGACAAAGTATTTGACGACTAACAAATCAAATTTTCATCCACACAAGATGTTACTGTTCGTGAGGCGTGAGGATGGCACCGACTTTCTCTCGGCCTCTGATTTCAATGCAACCCCCCAAAAAAATCTTAGCGGCTGTATTTGGCGGCCATTTCTTAATTTGGGATACAGTGACCCATTTCTGCCACATGCTTTTTTCAAGGCTTGTCACACACCACCACGCGGTGCATGCCCAATCACAGCGGGGATATTGCATTGACACAAAGTGACAGAACAAGTGCTTTTGTTTGGATTCACTGAGCGACAACCGACCGATCAGAACACACTTTGCACAAAAATTATACAACACCGGATTTGGTTTCCCAGAATTATACTGAAACCAAAATCTGATCAAAATGTATCATTTGATTCGATTCAATATAACTCGGTTGATTTCGTGAAAACCAGTTTGGGACTTGAGGGAATGTCTTAACAATACTCAAAGTCTTTTTGTTGAGTCACTATCCATAACATGTCTCCCGAGTGCCGAAGGAGGTAACACAACGGTGATCGATTAAACTGACTATTTGCAGTATGACATATTTTTGTAGTACCGGAAAAAAAAGACTGTAATACAGTTCTTCTCCAAAACATATTCAAACTGAATATTCGAATAGGCAGCTTTAAAACTCAAAGCACACTTTCTTTGCATCCACTCAAATAGCAAATCTAGAGACTGAAATGTTAAGGATTGCCACTTAAACAAAACGACAGGACCAGTAACTGCGGACTTTCAGAGTTTTTTTTTATCGTTCCCCTCGTTCCCCTTGATACAAACTTCTTTATAGATCGCTGTGGCTATACTTTTACCTCTACAAATATTTATATATATATTTCCTCTTCAGCGTTCCCTTGACCGGCATTTCCGCTCTTCGGGAGTACCTTGTTACTTGACACATTTACAATTACGACCTATTGAATTTCTTCCGGCTCGCACGTGCCTCGTCTCCTGCGAGTCCTCTGTGGGAATGAACGCCAATTCCATCCAGCTGGGGGAATGGCGGACTCCGCCACTGACAATGCAAAGTGCTATATAGGGCAGTAACTAATGAGTGCGGATGCATTTAAGGGCTATATGTAGGGCCACAAAAAATAGCGAAAATCCCGTTTTATATGTTGGATAAATAATTTTGATCATACCTCCAAGTAATAAAACATGAGAAAATGTGTGTTAATATACACAAACAAATTAGCCTAATTTCCGTGTGACATTATGTGCTGTGGATGCTCTGGGGCCTTGTGTTATAATCCTGATATAAGACAATGTACTTGTTACAGAGCAGCATGATCAAACATTGCATCTGACACCGCTAACCAGGGGAAAGCTGGTCTCATGAACACTTTTATGAAATCTACCCACAGCCCAATTAGCAGGGATATTTAAAAGAGCAGACTTGTGACCAGAAGGTTGGAATCCCAGATGGGACGCACGCCGCTGTGTATCTCAGGGTACTTAACCCGAAGTGCCTCAGTAAATATCCAGCTGTATTAACACATATAGGCCGTACAATGGGAACACACTTTACCCTTCATATGAGATTTTAACGGGCGACGCGAGCACAGTGTGTTTTTTTGTTGTTGGTGCAACTCTCCGCGAACAACTTCAATAACTTTGCACAAATGAAAAGTTTGCGGCCGTAAAAAGCGGCCAAGGCAGACGGCCGCGTATTATCCCGGAGGCGGCCATTACTGCGCCTTTGTCCTAACGGGATCCAACGGTTTGCTCTTATCGGACTGCAGACATTTGTATTCCGCTCACAGGGCAGCGATCATCTGCCACCATCTGCATAGTTTTACTGCCTGTGATCATGGTGCTGTTGAGAGCTGCTGTCATTATGCTTTACAGCATTGTTAAAGCCTGCCTGGGTGCAGTGTCAGAAGAAATAGCTTCTTCCAAAGCGGCACTCTCTCTCTCTCTCTCTCTCTCTCTCACCCTCTCTGCTCCGCTCTGTCTAGATAGGGGCTTACAAAATACACCTCTTCTGCTCACAAGCGCCTCGAGACAAAAACTGACCGGCACTTTGCAGAGCGATACACGAAAGCCACTGAGGCGAGACGGGACGTAAAAGGTCTTGGTTTTCTCCGCGCTGCGAGCAACAGAGACTTTGGACTTCTTACTCTTCATTAGACAGACGGAGGAGACACTCACATAAAATGTTCCCTCATGCAGCCACGGCGTCGTCGTACAGCTGCTTATGGATGCTGGAAATTGCTTCGACGTGAAATATAACGCTCGCCCAGGGTTATGATATGCGGCATGGTATTACCTATTCAATGTAGATAAATCATGTGTTTTAGTGTGCCATGAAAACAAAAATATCGAACTTCTTTGAATAATGACTTTCCAGTGATTTAATGCTGAAGTATACTTCCTTCTGAGAGTCCCAGGTGCTGGTACTTTGCATATTGTTGTGAATAACATCCGCTCATGTGATGGGGGAGAACCCGGCATTGCCCCTTTGGCAATGTAAAGCAGTCCTTTAGTGCGGATCACATAGCCAGGGGTTATCGCTTCATATTCTTAAAGTCAGAGGCAAATCAAAGGCCCGAGAACGTAATTATTCAAAAGACACTCGACTGTTTTGTAGAAGTGGGAGTTCATCCAGCTAAACAATTTGAATTCAATTCATCCGCAGCAGTGCTTGTAAGAGTTTGAATCATGTTATTAGTGTGCCATTAGTAATGTAATGCTTATAGATGAGCCGCACGGTTGCTACACGGTGAAAAAGAAAGTGCACTCTGTAAACACGATGGATCTGCTTCATTAAAGCGTTCCTCGTGAGTCTGCAGAGTCGCCGGTTCTGTGCACTGAGGAAAGGACTTGGTCCTATATTACAGGGAGCTTATTAATAACAAATATATTCCTCATTGGCCTCGTGGCTGTGCCTCGTTACAAAATAATCTCCTGCTCCTTAGCTTTACTACTACGACTGATACTACTGCTACTACTATTTATATGTATACTGCTACTACTACTACTACTGCTACTACTGCTACTACTGCTCCTTCTACTACTCCTACTGCTACTACTTCTTCTCCTGCTACTACTACTACTTTTACATTGCATGTCATTTAGCTAACGCTTTTATCCAAAGCGACTTACAATCCTGTTACATTCGTACACCGTAGACGCAGCTACGGGGAGCAACTCGGGGTTAAGTGTCTTGCTCAAGGACACATCGACTAGGGCGGGGATCCAACCTCCACCCCTGTGATTGAAAGACGGGCCTGCTACCCACTGACCCAAGTACTACTTTTACTTATACTCCTACTGCTACTGCTACTACTAATAATAATAATACTTCTAGTACTATTTCTTCTACCACTATTGCTTCTACTGCTTCTACTTGTACTACTGCTTCTGGAATTATGTGGCGTAAACAAGGTTTTTGGGACACAATTCAAGTCCATTCTTCCATTTTCATTTGTTTTCATAAAGTTTTGATATATATATTATCTTGGTATTCAAATTCTTAGCACCCACCCCGTCCATCAAGCCACACCAAGCCAACATATATGATTAGATAAATAACATAATTCTGTGTTCTGTGTAGATTATATTAAAGCACTGCGTTATGCAAACTATCTTTAAACAGTGTTTTTGCTAATTTCATGGAATTAGCCGTAATGGATATCGCAGGCAAAAAGAAGCATCAGCTAAATTAAGTCAGACTCTGAGGGAATTTGTGTTAACCTTATAAAATGCAGAGCAAAGTAAAAAAAAAAAGGGAGGCGGGGGGCCCTTTGGAAGCCGTATTGATTTCTAAAATACATTCTAAAAGGTCCCATGCCTAACTTTAGTTTGACAGCTGGATTTGTGAAGACTTTGAACTACCAGAGAACAAGGGTGCTGCGATAACTCCTGAAAAGACAGAGCTGGTGTGGACCGGGCTAAGAGGGCCTTAAGGAGACATTCAGAAACAGTCAAAGACTTTACTTCAACCTGCGCGGAGGGCCAACCGTGGGCCACAAGCGTTAATGGGATGGGAGGATGCTGGAAAACCGCTTGGCCCAAATTTACATGCGAGAAGAAAGCGCCAATGGCACATCGGGATAACAAGACAACATAGCAGGGGAAAGAGGAGGAGGAAGAGGAGGAGGAGGAGGCCGGGTGGGAAGAGTCAGCAGCATCTTTAATAATATCAGGGAAAAGCTCACAAAATGAAAACTCTGCCTATAGGTATGGGGCTAATTAACAAAGTTTTGTCGGAGAGAGAGGAATCGGGGCAACAGAGAATGGTTAGATTCAATATTCCCCAAAGATGGTCTTCAAAGCTTAAACCGAGGATATTAAATGCATCAGAAATAATAATAATGCGAGCGTGTGCGTCACTGCTGCTGGCTTCCGTCAGGCGAGATGTGTGTGTGTGTGTGTGTGTGTGTGTGTGTGTGTGTCTGTGAGGATGCTTTAAACTGGTGAAATACTGCATTGTTCGTCATCAGCCAACATAAAAAGGATGATTATTTTTATACATGCATATATTCACAGATACACATGTCCCCCTATGTGAGACTCATCCCCTTGAGATCCCCCATTACTAATTAAAACTGGTGACAAAGTGTCTTTTCGCCTAGGACATGGTCACCATCGGACCCCCACGTGTTGATGAGATGATGAACAATGCAGATAAGCAGAAGTTGTGTGTGTGTGGGGGGGGGGGGGGGTTTAACACATTCTCCTCCTTGTCAGAGGACAGACGCATTTATCTCCACAATAATTGAGCCGGCTTGTGTCGTTCTTTCGATTTATCACAAGTCGGGACAGCTCGTCTCATATAAATGTGCTCTTATGGAGCAGCTCGCCGGTGTTCTGTCATTTTTTGCTGCCTTGTAAAAATTTGCTACCCGCTGCATAAACCGATAGGTGTGTATCGATTCATGCTACCCTATCTGATAGGACGTTATTGTACTATCAAAATATGCTTTTCTTTCAAAGTTCAATGTTTCACTTTTCACTGTTAAAGTGTTTATCTTCAACACTAAATACCCTAATAATAAACCAGTGCTTTATTATGATAATGTGAACAAACTCATGTTTACAATAATTTGTTGACACAAAAGAAATACCAACTGCTTATCACTCATTAATCTACATGTCATTACTACATATTATTACTACCTGTACAATATACATGCTGAATGTACTTTTAACTAGGGAAATATTCGGGATTTTGAGGATGTCACTCCCCGTTATCAGACGTGCATCGACAGGGTGGCAAAACATTATGGGCGTGTCAAAAAAAACTCGGAAAATCGACTCGGCGCATGCGCAATACCACAAGGTATCGGTTCTCGACAAGTAGCATGAAATGACAGAACGCCGGCTGCCGAGTCAATACACACACAGTCCCGCTTTGTCTCCATCCCATTTGTCTCTGTTGGCTATCCCTCGATAAAGAGTTACAGGTTTTGTTCACCGCATTACATTCAAAAGGAACCCGGCGTTCTCCTCTCTTTGATATCTATAGCCATGCATTTAAATGTGGTTTTGACATTGTTATAGTTTTGAAGAAGAGGATTAAGACGAGTGTATAGAAGATCAGCGAATAATTTATGTTTCCAGCGTTGTCTGTGCAGCCGAGGCCTAACACGTTTCATTCCAATACATGTCTGAACATTAACACACATCCGCGATTCCCACTGTTGCACCGGGCGACACCTTCCTTCGCCGCGATCACGGGCACAGCACCGCGCCGTTCAAATGCAGCTAAAAAATATACGTCGCTAAAAATAGTTCCCAACTATTGCACTGTTTACTCCTGTTTGAGCCGGCTTTGCTAAAAAAGAAAGTGCCCAACTGTTTTAGAATTAAAAAAATATATATATTTATATTAAACTTCTGGAGGACGCAATGGGCTTGAGGCGAGGTTCTGCAGACGCGGTGTAAAAGTCCATAAATTTATAGACAAACTAACACATTGCTTGTTGTTTTTTTTGTTGGCAGTGAGACAAATACGCCGGGAGAATAACGCTGGCCTTATCCTGAAAGGTTGTTTGTTTGTCAAACTGCTATTTCCATGGTCAAGGATGAACTTTCACGCTCAATTTTGGTTTTACTTGGTCTAGTTTTGATATATATATATATATATATATATATATATATATTATATATGTATACGTCTCAAAGATTCCAGCCTCAACCCCCAATATAACGGAGGTGAGTGGAATTGTGTGTGTGTGTGTTGCTCATAGTATTTAACAATAACATACGTTTTTTTTTTAAACGTCTCCACAGTTTTCAGGGAAACTATTTCTTCCTTTAAGTTAAGTCCATTGCGTTCCGAAATACAACCCACATGATCTGAATGGCTAAACACCACTGGAGGCAAATCGTACCGCATGTGCTTCTTTTGAAATAAGGGTGAACCGAACCTTTAGGACTCTCATTTCCAAGTTCATCCTGTATCATTAATGCAGCTGTTGCTGCAGCTGCAGCCGACACCGGCATTACCACTTTACCAGAGCGCTTTCCCTTTGAGGGCAGCCCTCAAATATCGAGGGCCAATTCAGCGTGGCAATAAGTGAAGAATTACCGGGGAAGCGGCCGTGATCCGAGCCCTTTAGGTTTGCTCTCAGCGACTTGTTTACGGCGGGCGGGCGTGCTGAAGGTCGACCCCGGCTGTTGTCAACCTTGAGCAGGTCTCTGACTCCGGGCCTGTCCCGTCCGACGCCTCCGTCCATTCGGTGGATCTTGGAGGGCTGAGGGGTCAGCTCCGTTCTTACACCGTCAAGCCCCCTTTGCCTGGATCCTCACTCTGCCAACTCTACTTACTGTCTCCCCCCTCGACCCCCCCCCCCGTCTCCTGCTCCCTCGCTCCAATCGGCTGCTACCTCCTGACCGACCCCGATGCATATAGCGGAGCGCTGCACGTTTTCCCCTCTCAGCCAGCGAGGAGGGCGGTGTGTTGTGTTGTTATCTCTCACTATCTGTGCCTTTCTACAGTTTTTTTTTACCCCCCTTCTCCCCCCCCCCCCCCCCCCACCCGAACTGTCGACTCACATCGCATTACGGCTGCGTGCTATAAGACTCCGAGCCATTGCAAAGGATCAGCTTCTATTAGGGCGCCTATTATCATCCCAAATCAGTTGCATTTTAGCATTTAAGTGTCGAAAGTTCACGCCGAGTTTTCCGGCGCCGTGCCTCAAGGTATAGGAGACACATCAGGCAGCCGCCGATAACATGTTCTCTCTTCTCTCTCTCTCTCTCTCTCTCTCTCTTTTTTCCCTCTCTCCTGCTACTCTAACGCTGACTGTTTGTGAAATTACATGGGATTTCACAGGGCCAGAGTTGGGTGTGATGAAATGCTTGCCGAAAGTGGCTGGCACTAGCAATAAATGTTCACAATGTTCCGCCTAGTGTTGCATTGTGCAACAAATATTAAGCTAATCATCAGTCACTTTTGTCTTCTAGGCAAACGCTGGAGCCCTCTTCATATTCCTATTTATCATTTTTTTTCTTCTTTTTCCAGTGAGAAGCCACCCCCCTCCCGCACCCACTGCCCACCCTCTGCATCCAACCCCCCCCCCACCCCCCCCTCCCGCCAATCCAACCCGAGGCTGTTCATCTCTAATGAAAGAGAAGATAACGCACAGACAGTCGGGATCACACACTTAGATGCCTGCCCTACATAGTGCCTTTTCTTCCACCAAATACTTCACAAGATGTCACTGACGTTATTTAAAGTGATTACATTTAGCAGAAGTGAACGCCGTGGAACAGCACAAATGCTTTCATGGCAAATGTAGCCCTTTTGATAATCTCCCCTACAGGTTAGATCCCTCCCACCCTCCCACCCATCCCCATCTTTTAAAGCTCACACCATCACACAATGTCCCGTCATCCACAACGTGAACATAAAACTATATATTGGAAAACAAAGAAAACTCAGACTTATGTTTCAATCCAAGAGGAAACATGTGATGTCAGGTAAGTTAATTTCAGGAAACAACGTCAGGTCACTGGTATCTGATATAAATATAAAGCAGAGAAATAACTTCATTTATATGTTTTCTTTCTGTTACAATTTTTTTTTTTTGCAATGGCTTTTTGGGTTAATAACGTTGTACCGCTATACATCTGGACTTATTTAATACAATACATGAACAGAATATATGTCAATAGAGATCACCTTTGTAAACAAACTAGTTACATCTTGAATAGAAGAGAAAATGTAAAAAAAATCAGTGTGGTGCATGCAATCAAAATTCTAATATCAAAGTAGGAAATCTATCCGAAGCATAGACACAAACACACAAACACACACACACACACACAAATAAAAGACGTCTTCTTTTTTCCTCTCTCACAAGGACATGCAGAGCCTGAAGCCGGCGCTTAATTGCGCCAGCTATCATTACCCGGAAAATCAACAATTTTAAAAATACACCGAACACCTTTCATCTTCGCCCTCCTCTAATCGCACCAGTAAGAGCCGTCTGGAAGGGGAGCGTGATGCAGTCAAACTATCTAAACAGCGCCAGCGGGTGCCTCACAATCAGCGCCGCTGATGCAGATGCTTTTGGACAAGGCGGCTCGCTGCAGTGCCGCCTGGCGCTGCTGCCATCCTCTCGCCGTCTCGTCTCCGACGGGGAATCAGATGTGACCCGGGTGCCATGTTTGCCTGTTTCGCCCATGGTGAGCAGCAGACAAATGAACCAGAATCGCGAGACAACGACACGCATCTCTAACCCTTCCCCCCCCTTCCTCTTGCTTTCCGTCTTCGTTCCTTTTTTAAAAAAAAAAGCCATTTGGAGATTGGGTGTTGAAACCAAACTGTTACTCGCGTCTCCGTCTTCGCGGGGGAAACCCCGGGCGAGGATGCGCCCGTCTCCCTTCCTCGCCGCCCTCGGCCCCTCGGGGAAACGATATAATGAGGATCTCTATGCCGACACTCTGCCTCATTTCAATTGTAAACGCTGCGCACACCCTGCACTTTGGACCGGTGATGGTTGCATTATGGGCCGCGCTCAGGATGTGACAGTCCATCATGCGCGCGCGCGACGAGCCGCCCGCTCGCCGCCCGCTCGCCGCCGTCTGGCACGCTTTATTTTGAAAAAAAGCCCTGTGTTTACGCTTTGAGAAAGTTTGAAATGCGCTTGATGAAACATCCGAATGTTGTGCGTATATATATATACTGAGATCAATACCTGCTAAGCAGCATCGACAACCGTAGCTGCCTTAGCGCTATAAAGACAATTATAAATCGCTCAGTGTGTTTTTTGGGTATAATTGAGCAGCGCTGGCGAGGCTGAACGCAGCAATTAGCCGGAACAAGGTTAGCGGTTGAGTGACACGCGGGGTCAGAGGTCAACTCGCACGCGAGGCGCGCAACGGCGGCAAACTCCCAATTTACACACACTGGACCAACCTCTTAGCCTTAATATTGACAAATGCATAACAGCGGTGTCAAGTGCTCAAGGGTGATCTACTTTTCTCCTGATGTGGGGCTCCCTGGAGTCTGGTGCAGAAACATATTCTCTTCAAACAATCCCAATGACAGCCAAATAGCCTGCTTGTCGCTTGTAAAAAACCTTCTAATGATGCGTGTCGAGGGAGCGCCCTGCCTTCTTGTAGCAGACGACTCCCTCGTGTACGAGGGGAAAGCAGAAGGGGGAAAAAAATAAATAAAATAATCACGTTTCCCCCCCCAAATCATTCCTTTCCTCGTGAAAACCCGACGACAGCCGAGCATCCAAACAAACCTCCTCACAGGATCCGCCGCGCTTCCTTCCTCGACGCTCTTTCTGATCTGCCGAGTCAACATTCATTACAATAACCATTAGATTTCCACTTTCAAACAGTATTTGCATGCATGCACAGACTGGAATATCTATTGGAAAGAAATTGGACATGATAGGTACACGAGTGGAAGCACAAGGGTCTTCATGCTGCTGTTGCGTGTCGACGTAACGCCGAAGCAACCGTTCCATTCCCCGTGTTTGCACCCCCCCCCCCCCCTCCTTTGCCTTTCATATTATAATTAGAACAAAAAGTTAGATTTCTTTTACTGTCTGGGGCCTGATGTTCCCTCATGACATATTGGGTAAGAGGAGAAAAAATCACATTCATGTTTTTTCTGATACTAGTTCTTGTTAAATATTGTACTCGCGGCCACTGGCCGCACAATGTAGGTCTTTATAAAGGGTGTCTAATTGGTATTGCTGCTTATGTATTAAAGAAGAATGTGCTTTTAACTTTAACAATTCATTATTTGGTCTATAAATAGATCAGACCTAAAAAAAAATCCCAGAGTTTAAATTGACATGTTTAAATTGTTTGTAAATCTGAAATCCAAAGATATTAATTGTTCTATCATATAAGACAAATTAAAGCAGCACATCTTCATCGTTAAGAGTCTGAATTGCGTTGCCCTTTTTGCTTGAAACAGCTTAAATCAATTACACAATTAAGCAAATTAATTTTCTGTTGATTGACTTGTCGTTGGCGCTCTATTATAGCTATTCTACTATGATGTTTCTATCACATCTCAATGTAACTGCTGCTATGTCTACACCCCATTCTGCTATGCACCTAAACTAACCCCAATTAGACCACTAGTAATACCATCAGTGTAATTCCAGAGAAGCAACTTCACATTTAATAAAACAGTAATTTAGCGAGAAATTCAGCGGCTAAGGAGATCATTAGAGGAGCAGAAGGACGACGTCTCGATCTTGAGGGAGCAGACCGGTTCATTGTCAGATCACAGAGTCTCTATTAAAAACATATCTTTTTCATGTTCGCCGAGTGGACCGCGGGGCGGCCAATGAGAGAGCGGGAGGCTGCGTGTCTTAATGCCAAGAAAGTGGGACTGCTAACGGGCCCTGATTAGCTCCGTTTATCTCTAATTAATTACCTTTACCTAATTAGATGCTCTGTTTCAGCTAGACACGGAGTCAAGTAGACTAGATTATTAGCGTGCTCATCGGGCCTTTATAAAGAGCTGAAATTAATGTTGCGTGCAAAAGAATCCGCCGCTTTAATTGCCCAGGTGTTGCCTTATGGCAACACTTCATCATCCGCCGGCTCCCCAAGATTATTAGCAGGGATTCATACAAAGGGACTGTTCTGTGAGGTGCACCGTAGCAACAGCTCATTAGTTAGGCTTGTTATTGTATTATTTATTACATGTGGCCTTCCCCCATTGCCCATATTGATTAATACACCCTAGTTTCTTTGTGTGTTTTTTTCTTACCCCCTTATCTCCTTGACTGTCTGTTATTTCATAGCCAGTTAGTGAGTTTAATTATTTCAAAGCCTCGTTTTTTCGCAGAACACCAGCAGCCATAAAGACGTAGAAAAGTGGAGGAGTGTGTTTTTTACTCTCGCATCTCTTTCATGATGAAAAGCCACGATACATTTTTAAATAGCTTTCCGTGAAAAACAAGAAAAAAACAAGGTTTGTAGATAATGGAGGCTAAATTCATTTGATAAGAACGAACTTAACATTGATTAAAACAAAAGTATTACACATTTAAATCCCCAATGGGGGTTTGGTGGAGAGTATTTTGAGAATGCACTGATTTGTGAAGAGCTAAGCTAATGGATAGAAAAACAAGCTGTGTGTATTTTCTTCATTGTGACTCCAAATATCAATCTGTTATACACACAGTGTGTTTCAAACATAAACTCTACATTTACTGCCCGCAAAAGGCGTCGGTTTTGCAACCAAAATCTGCGGGAATCCAATGAATTTGACAAAGTGTCACGCTAAATATGATTGGCAACAACAAGCTAGCAGGGAAGTGTGTATGACAACATTTGTAAAAAGCCTCTTGAATGTAAAGGAGTAGTTTGACACCTTGAGATACACGCTGAGCGGCAGTATTAGAGGAGAAGAGGAATACCAGGATCGTATCTGTCCGTTGAACGTAGGACTTCTTCAGCCGGCTAACGGTTAGCTTAGCTTAGCGAAAAGAAATGCGCACGCAGTTAGTCTGGCTCTGATGACCCAGAGCTAGCCTCGGGCGGGTTTTTTCTCGATTAATTTGTTGCATTGTTGTTTAAATTATCTAAATGTACACCCTTATCGAGTGGAATGAAGTGTGCTCATGAATATATATATTTTTTGTATTAGCCTTTATTTAACCAGGTCGGTCACATTGAGAGACAATGACCTCTTTTTCAAGGGAAGCCTGGCCAAGACAGCAGCATAGAAACATTACAACAGTCACAAGATACAACAGAAAACACATAACACAAATAAAATACATAAAAAATAAATAAAACAGAACCAAAGCTCCGGATTTACACCAAAACAAGAACAAGTGGGTATGATGCCGCTCCAATTTCTCTCACACGAGTCTTAAAAGTTTCAAAGTTGATGAGCTCCTTTAACTTTAGAGTTTTTTTTTATTTTTAATATGAAGTGTGGAAGACAGTGTAGCTTGTTGAAACCCCCGGCTGAAGCTACATCTTTGTTCGGCGTTTGTTTCTCCGCTCGTCGCTCTGCAGCTTCACCAGCTGTTTTTTTTTTTTTTCTTCTGTTTTTTTTCTTCTTTTTCTTCTCTCGTTCTCCTATTCTCCTCCAATCTCACATGGTGTTGTTCCGGGGGAAAAGCAAGGCTGACAGCTTGAGGAAGTCTGACGTCCTGGCACTTATTGCCCTGGCAAAGGAGTGGATAATGCAGTGAAGTGAGGGGATGTGGAGAGAGAGAGAGCGAGAGAGAGAGAGAGAGAGAGAGAACGAGGGAGCCTGAGGGAAGCAGACTACTGCACATGCATATGGTCCTCTCCTGGTTAGCTCCTCCGCCGCTTCCTCCTCACCACTTATGGCCCCTCGCAACCCCGTCTTATGGCACCTTTGCCAATAAGAATGGGCAAGGCAGCTGTAACCAAGCATGCTCAAGGCCACTGACCTGGAAACGTGGCTCAACCTAGCGAGCCCACTCACTCGCCCCTACTGGATTTGTATGGCCCGGAGAATGTAAACCCCCCCCACCACCACCATCACCATCACCATCACCATCACCATCACCATCCTCCTCCTCCTCCTCCTCCTCCTCCTCCTCCTCCTCCTCCTCCTCCTCCTCCTCCTCCTCCTCCTCCTCCTCCTCCTCCCTCCTACTTCTTATCACACTGCCCATAACAGCTCACTGCCGGTGTTATTATTCGTCCTTAAATGCGCGTTCAGACGCTCGGTCTAAATATGTACACGAGCGTGACGAGGCGGATTAAAGTGTCAATATCCTCCGACGCAAGTTTCCGCGGCGCGTCAGCGGTAAGTGAAGCGAACGCTTCAAAAGCCTCGCGAGTCAAGAGTCTACGTTTGAGGGTTTTTACTTTAAGGTGCTCGACTGTAATTGTCTTTAGTTGGCTGTGATGGATATATTAAGATAAATCTCCCCCCTCCCCCCCCCCTCTCCTCCACTTCTCCTTCTTTACTTTACTTCATCACGCGTCTGTTAAGATATCACACGGTGTGACAATTTCTTAACAAGGCACACTTCAGATTTATTCGACAATAGCCCCCCCCCCCCGTCACTTCAGAAACGTCTCTCTTCAGAAAAAAAAAGGAAACAAAAGAAAAAAGCGAGGGGGGGGGTGGGGCGCCATGTTTGTTCAATGGCTCGGAATGAGTGAAATTAACAAAGATGATGTGACACTGTCTGTCATCGCCCATTACAAATCAATGGGCTCTCCTCCACGCAGCTCGGGCCTATATTCCCAAATGTTTTTTTTTTTCGCTTCCCTTTAACAGTACAGCAGGTATTTTAATGCGCGATGAAAGGGCTCAAGTTTTTTTTTTTCCTTCTTGTTTTTTTCCCATGGCCGAGCGTGAAAACGTGAGGGACGTGTGACGACGGGCGAGGCGACCCCCCCCCCCCTCGTCTTAGAAGCTGAGACGAGATGAGAAATCAAGCATCACTTTTTGAGATGTGACGACAGGCTTTTAAACTGAAGTATCTTAAACTTGTGTCACGTTTAGAAACAATTAGAGCCCATTGATGTTTGATGGAGGGGCGCTCGATTTTTTATTTTTTTATTATAGACGTTTAGCATTTCAAGCAGGCTGACACATTTCGACTCGAGCCCGCGTCCCGCTGACGGGGTAACGACAGACATCGCTTCGGCTTGTCTTACACCTGCGCCGTAATCAACCTACGTCAGCATAAAACAAGCGGCGGTGACCTACATCTGCTTGATGTCGCTCCTTTCATTCCTTTATGATACACGTATACATCCGACAACGTGGCGCCGATGTGAGGCGGCGTGTTGTTCGCTTGATGGTGCGTTTTTTTCTTCTTTCCTGAACTTCTTTAAAGTCGGACGAGAGGCCTTCCTCCGCCAGACAGAAAGGTCACTCGGAGAACATTCTCCCACTTCCCATTTCTTCCGCGGTGTGGGTGGAGCGTAGGGGTGTCTCTCACACTCTCCCTCTCCCTCTCTCCCTGACACACTCCCACCACACTGCTGTCCTCAGCATCTCCGTGGGGCGGTGACTAATTGCCCCCGTAAATCACTGCGCGGGCCGCGCGATCCTCCGTTTATTTTTCGTGACAGTAATTTAGTGCTTGCTCTTTTACACACTTGTCATCGCGTGTTTTTCCTCACATTAGAGGCTGGTGGAAAAAGGACGGTAATTAACGGGCGCGACGCACGCTCGCCACCGCTCTTTCATCATGGTGTGATAATTGTGCTCCTTGTCTGTCACAGTAACCTCTCAGTTTCCCCTGGAACTCGCGCCGCGCCATTTGTCAACCCCGAGGAAAAACAGGGGCGGCGGCAGAGGGGGGGGGGGGGGGGGGGGTTCGGGGGGGGGCCCGGGCTCGCTGCCGGTTTCCCCTATTTGTATCGGGACTGGGTCATTTATATCTCACACCAAACTTGTCACAAATATTAGCCTTATCCTGCACAGGAAGACAAAAGATGTATGGTAAACACACCTGAGTGCGTGATGGCTGAGGAGTTCCACACACGCGCGCCCTCCTCCTCCTCCTCCTCCTCCTCCTCCTCCTCCTCCATCGGCCTTTTTTTACTCTTGTTTCCTGTTTGTTTTTTACACCTGGAAAAAGGAGGTGGAGGTCGCAGAGGAGTTTGCAGGGACAGCCTTAATAAACAGTCCTTACATTCGCCGTGCCGAGGCGGTGGGGGACCGAGAGCACATATAGTAAAAAAAAAGACATTCACCGGGCTAATCTATTTACAGGAAAGCCCGATTTTTTTATTTTTTTGCTCATCTCTTTAGAACTTGCGGTGGAGGAGCGGCGCCGTACAACATGTCATGTTCTATTTTTACCAGCTGCAGGCAGGTGATTCACCGTCTGCCTTGTTATCCTCTGCTGTTCCGAGCTGCGGATGCACAGTATCCATCACCCATAACCTGCACCCCAGAGGTTAAGTCATCAATAACTTTGCTGCTGAAAATATTGCAGAGGACTCGGAGGTTTGCGTAAGGTCCTTTGACTGGCTGTCCGTGTCCCCCCAACCCCCCAACCCCCCCCCCCCCTTCTTCTTCTCCCAACTTCCCCCGTATTTTTTTATATATATATATATATTTTTTTTATATAACTTTATTCTCCTGTCACAGACAGGGGCTAATGGGATGTGTGGTCAAGATTTCAGGATCCATCACTGGCTCGCTGAAGAATTAGCATGGGCTCCATGCATCACCTGCCAGAGCTGTCAGGCCTGCTGTCTGCCGCGCTTCATTATAGCGCCGGCACTGTGCTGCCTGTCTCCCCTCTGCCGCTCGCTTCTCCCCACAGCCGGAAACCACAACCGGGGGAGAAAATGCAACAAAAAAAAGAAGAAGAAGAAGAATAAGAAGAAGAAGAAGAAGAAAAAAAAAAAAAAACAGAGGCCCTGCCACGCCCCTCAATGTCAGCCCTGGTCACCCGCCGCTAAATTAGGATACACTGTCGGGCCTTTTTTTCGAGAAATGTGAGCGGACTCGAGCCGCGTGATGCTCTCAGAGACAAGCGATTCTCCCTCCCTCCTCTTATCCTCTCCCTCCTCCTTCTCTCTGCGATATAGCTTAAAGTGTTGTTCCTCTTCTTTTTTTATCGGGAGTAAAAAAAAAGAAAAAAAGAAAAAAGTCTTTAAAAACTATTAGGGTAATTAAGCAGCATTTGGCCCCTGTCGCGCTGAAGGAACTGTTTGATTACTCATGTCCCTCTGGTTGGGAGTAGAGGGTACTGCTCCCGTTTTTTGGTGGCTAACCCCCTCGTGCCTCATTGGGGAGCCAGAAAAAGAGGAAAAAAAGCATCCTCTAGAGAGCCATTCTTTATGTCTCCTCTGCAGCGCAGATTAGGCCGGCAGTGCTAAGAAGGTCACGGGGAAAATGAAGAGAGCAAAGCAGGACTACAGCTGGGGACCCTGGCCCCGGTCCCCCTTCTCCCCCGCCCCACTCCTCCCTCTTATTAGCAAATCAAAGCTGCCTCCAGAAAGATTCACACTCCTCACCTGATTTTGTCCTTTTCCGCTAATCACATAGCCACTTTGCCTTGACTGACAGTTTTCTTTATAATTGGCCCATGATCTGGCGAGGATCTAATAACCAGAAAATCCCCTCTGAGGGTCCGCCGGGCTCGGGCGACCTGTCTACGCGTGCACACACACACACAGGCAGCCTTCACCATCCCCCTAACACCATCTGCAAAGGGCCGTTGCCATGCCGCACTGTTTGTGCACAACAGCGGCGAGCTAATCTTAACGTTCAATAACGGTGTGAATATTCAATGAGCGGCCCGGGCTGAGGCTCCACCGTCGCTGCTCTCTAATTACTGTTCATTTGCCAGAGTATCAAAGCCTAATTACTGTTCACTCTAATGCTCGGGAGAGAAGGGAGGGGAGTCGAGGCCGGGTTAGAGGAGGATGCCCTCCAGAGATCAGTCAGTCAGTCTTTATCCATGTCTCTCTCTCTCTCCCTCTCTCTCTCTCTCTCTCTCTCTCTCTCGCTGCCTCTCTCGCCCGCAGCCGCTTCGGTTGCCTTTGTGCGTGCCCGGGCTTCTCGCATCCTGCACGTATTACTGCACCCGTGTGTTGTTGTTGTTGTTGTTGTTGTGTTTTTTTTCCCCTCTTTCATTTATTGTGCGAGCAAACATGGTGAGTGTCTTCAAACAAACACGTTAATCAATCACAGAGACATCTTAGAGGAAGGGGGGGGGGAGAGGAGGGGAGACACGAGAGCACGAAACGAAGGCAAAGAGACGGGGTCCATAATCCGGAGCTTATTGTTTTCTTCTCCTTTTTCTATCTTTTTTGTGTTGTATCTGTTTTATGTGTTTTGGGTAAATATCAGACAAGAGAAAGGAGGGGCCGTCAGATTGTCTTTTCACCTTCTTCTTCTTCTTCTTCTTCTTCTTCTTCTTCTTCTTCTTCTTCTTCTTCTTCTTCTTCTTCTTCTTCTTCTTCTTCTTCTTCTTCTTCTTCTTCTTCTTCTTCTTCTTCTTCTTCTTCTTCTTCTTCTTCTTCTTCTTCTTCTTCTTCTTCTTCTTCTTCTTCTTCCCTCACCTGACAGAAGTCACCAGCATCACTATCTGCCACCCCGTTTGTCACTTCCTGTCATCAATCAGCATCTAAATCAGCATCTCCGCTAACAAGAAAACCGGGCAATTTATATGTCTTATAAAGTATTATTTAGCTCCTCTAAGTGGGGTTTTCTTCCCTTTTTTCATTCACACTCTCACTCCTTCACATGAGAAAACAGACGGCTGGGCCCACCGGTCCTCTCAGGTCCTCGGGGCTCCTCGAGTCGGGCGTCAGGAGGCCCCCATGGGCGGGTAAATAAAGGAAATAAAGGAAATAAACCTTGTCTTCCCCTATCAGGAAATTTGTCTTGTGAATTTTTTTTCCCGCTCCTCGCAAATAAATTTACAAGGCTTCTCGACAACCCTCTTTAATGAGGCGCGCCAAGCTGTTCGCCGGCTTTCCCCGTGATAGGATGTTAAATGGAAAGCTGCATGCTCCACACGCCGTTTGTTATCATTCAATCTGCTCCAGACCGCAAACCGGTCATTACCCGGACATTATTTCCCTTGATTTACAGTCGCGGGCGGAGGAGGCGATCGCCGGGGCCTTGTTCTCCCCCTCGGCGGGACGGATTGGAACCAGCTTGAAAATTTGCATTTACATGATCCGGCTGAGCAGCTTATTAGATCTGGATATTTATTTTCCACTTAAACCGATGTTTGATTACACTTTAATAAAGAAGAGGGGGGAAACCGTTGAGCTGGCTGGGACCGACTGATCCGGCCCGGTGGTTTCTTTGGGATTTTGTGTAATGAAAATGAGGGAGAAGAGGGGGGGACGACGACAAAAGATAAGGGAGCTTAGGGTTGTTTTAACAGAGACGCAGATGAAGACGATACGTAGGACGACGACAACAAGAGGATGCAGAAAGAGGAGGGGGGGGGGGGGGCTGCCAAAAGAATCTGATCCATTCCCTCAACACGGCTAAATAAATAATAAAAGGATAACAGGGAGATTTAAAACCAACAAAGATTAACAAAAAACAGGTTTAATATCAAACATCCTAAAACATATGTCACGATCCACAACAATGGCAACCGGAGGTGTAACAGCAGAGTCAGACTCAACACGAGGCGCCACATGAAGAGCAGATGAAGACCTGAAAGGGATTTCAACACTTGAGATCTCCGAGCAACGAGCGCTCAGTAATGTATTATAATGAAATACGACTCATTGCACCAATTAGTGGAAAAAGAGCAAAACATGCTCCAAGGCATCCACTAAAGATTATTTTCATCATCGGATAATCGGCCTTTTATTATTTATTTATTTTACAAGTGAGATTAACCGTTGGTTTGAAAAAGTGTGCTGTGATAATAAGAAATGTTCATCGCATTATTATCCTGCTTGTTTTGTCCAACCGATACACTAAAACCTACAAAGGAAAGTCAGTTTATTATCATGTATAGAAATAAGAAAGAAGCTGAATAAATCCTCAGAATTCAGAAGCTGGAGCCAAAAAGCGACCTCCACAATTATTCAGTTATTAAAATAGACGATTTATTTTGTTTATTTAGGACAACGTTGTGGTAGGGCAATACGACCAATTTCCTCTTTGATTATAGATTATTCATATCTCAATAACAAGATATGTGTATACTACTGAGTATCTTCTCATATAATTATTAACTTTTGTGTAAAAAAGGAAAATGCAGAACTCCAATTTCCAGCTCTATAGAAAAGAAAATGAATATGTAGATTTCACCACAGTTAGTTTATTGACTAAACGTTATATTTGCTACACAAGCAGTAATGGCGGCTCATTTTCTTCCAGTTCTTCCCCAGATTTGTGTTCATGTGTAATTCCTCAGCTATTAAGAGAGTTTTCTCAAAATGTTTTACGGCAGTGTTGTTGGATTTACAGGGTTTTTACTGCAATGAGCAAATGAGATGTCCTGTATTTGGAGATTCCCTGCAGGCATATTCTCAGGCATATGGAAATGCCTTGCTTTGAATAATAATTGTGTTGTTGGCTAACAACATTCATGTTAAAAATCTAATCCTTCATCCTCATTGGAATGCTTACAAATGTAAATAATTATAACTGAGATTTAAGGTAAGCACAGAAAAACGTTCCTCTATTATATTAAATATTATTCTATTTCATATTATATGAAATAGAATAATATTAAATATATATATATATAAAATAGGATAATATTATATATATATATATATATAATAGAATACTATACTAGAATACTATTAAATATATATATTTAAAACATAGAATAATATTATATATTTATATGTAATAGAATAATAATGTATTTATATATATATATATATATATATATATATATATATATATATATATATATATATATATATATATATATATATATATATATATATATATTGTATGTACCTTACCTCTAGTGCATAGTTATAATGTTTAACAATTGACGTTAACAAAAAATCTTTTAAATCTTTAAAAAGTATGGTTTGGAGTTCAACGGTAAACTATACAATGATTCAAATGTTGCGTCTTCAGGGCCAGAGGTGAAAACTTCAGGGTACTGGTTATTGAATAACTATCGACAATGGCTGCACGCAAAGAAAAACCCTGTCCCGACTGACAGGACGTATGGGAATATAAAACAAATGAGTATGTCAGCCAACGCAAACATGGAAAATAATACGAGACCACGAGCCGTAATTGCTTATGGACATTTGCTTTAAGCCGAGTGACGCCACGCTTGACTCAATCAATATTTGCCTCGAGAAGCCATTCATAACCGAGTCACAGTTGATGAAGAAGCAGCAATCTCTGTGCATCTCTGGTGTAAAGCGAAAGGTCATGATCTGCGAATGGGGGCGGCACACACACACACACACACACACACACACACACACACACACACACATACACACACACACACACACCATCTCGTTTCTGGACTTCAAGATGATGCATGGGATCCACACAATGGGTTCGCCGACGCCGCACACCTCGCACACTCGCACACTCGCACACTCGCACACTCGCACACGGTCGGCGAAAGGTTGATACCCGACACTTTCTGAAATCTTAAACTTTAGTGAGAAGTTCACTGAAACAGACTCTCACAAACACACGCTCACACCTTTCCCCTTACACATGCTGTATGGACATAATTCTTCTCTCTCTCTCTCTATTCAAGTTCCTGCAACTGCTGCTTGTTGTCTTGCCCGAGCAGCAGCAGAGAGAGAGAGAGAGAGAGAGAGAGAGAGAGAGAGAGAAAATGCAGAGGTGAGCCTTTGGCCTGGAGTGCCCCTCATTTAAGACGATCGACAAAATCAATAAAGTGAAGTATGTTTCGCTCGCTCTTTTGGCTCTGTTCCCACTCCCGGAGCGTTCCCTCAAGTAACCCACTCCAGCTGAGTTCTGCTGCAGCTCTTCCCCCACGTGGATACAACCTCGACCGCTCTGTCTTCCCCTCAGCAAGTGAGAACTCCAGCAACACAAAACTCCACGGCGCTCTGCTAATGGTTAGCGTGGCGCTGGAAAAAAAACAAACCGAGTGCCAGAGAGAACGATGTCAGAGGCCGACTTACACTTACACTATTACTCGTATACGATGGAAGTTTTCTTCTATATGAGTATCTTAAGTCAGACGAGAGCAAACGGTAAAGCTTCAATCCCAGGAGCAAAGGAAGAGTAATGGAGAGAAAAATCGAGACATATGAAGGCTATTTACAGTAGCTTTTAAACTAAATGTTGTATTAATTGGTTATTGCCTTATGAAAGCACCTGAATTATGAGGCGATGTCACAAGCTATATGCATATTTTTCAGTATTGGACATTTTCAATCCCTGGCGTTGAAAGACGGGATTTAATTCAGTGAGAAAACAAGCCGACGAGTCATGCTAACGGCTAAATGCTAACATTTGCCCGATTAGCACTCGACACAAAGTACAGTGGTTTTAAGGAGGCGTTCGGAAGATGGCTGGAGATGAAAGGTCAGAGGATGTTGAAAGTGATTTCAATAACATAAGATATCCGGCCATGTCTGGACTAAAGGATTTGATAATGCAACCATTATAGATATAAGTAAACAAACTTCAACGTTAGCGCGTCGGAAAGGAGATGGTGGATTTTTCCTCTGGGAAGGTTTTTACAAACGATTCATACCATTACATTAGATTAGGTTAGATTAGATATTCATTTATTAGTCCCACAGTGAGATGTTGATATATTTCACAGGTTAAATTAACATTCTGACCTGTTACTGGGTGAGAGAGAAATAGAAAAGAGATCACAAAGCTTCTGATGCTGCGTTCACACCAAAAGCGTTACGAATATTCGCTTCCCGCAATTTGCGAAAATTCTCGATCATTCGCGTCTGAGCATTGACTTTGCCTGGGAGCGCGGAAAATTCTCAACGTGCGAACGCAGCATTAGTATTCAGCTTCTGGGGACTTTGAATGTCCCCGAAAACAATCCATTCAAATGTTTATGAAATGAAAACGTGAACTGAGTCCAAACTCCGTGTCCCGGGGTCTATTGAGTGACGTGAAGTGATTTGAAGTCGGTCGACGGTCCCGCGTCGCAGTCTCTTTCACACTATTTCCCGTCTTTCTTTCTCCAGCATGAACTAAAAACACCATAAATCGAGAAGCAAAAAAAATCCCTAAAGATAATCTTTCAAAGCAGACACTGTTTCACGACAACAGAGAGAAATCTTTGTGTTGAACCATCAACAGTTTCAATATATCACATCAGAGAAACTGGTGCTGCTTTTTTTTTTCACCTCCTTTTTTTTTATTCCCAGTATGCCCAATTAGCTGGTACCTTGCTGGGCGTGCACTCTCACCATTGGTTACTGTACAAATAGGAGGGGGACTGAATACATTTTGGGATTTAAAACCTTTGATTGACACCGAGACATCCCGGGGCTGTGTACCCATCAACATAAAGGTAAATCAACAGTAAAATATACAGGTAGGAAAAACTGCTGTGCTGTTTTCATACGTTTCTTTGTCAGTGAGATGGATTCATTTGTGTCTCTTCACAAGGTCATTACCGTTAACTCAGTAGTCATTCGTCAGGATTTGCCTTTGTTTTTCTATTACAGCGTCGTGGCAGACTTACCTGGATGGCAGGCTATGGAGTAGGACTCTGCGGTGACATCTTTCATAAACGGTTTCCTCTGTCAGCACAACCTGCCAAAACAAAAGTGTGTGTACGCTGTCATTTGCTACAATTACTTTCCAGAAAAAGGTTTGATATTTTGGGAAATGTGCCTCTCTTGCCGAGAGTCAGATAGAACGATTTATACCCCTATATATACATGTTTTGTATTATTACTTTTTTTGTTATGTGTTGTTTGTTCAATCTATTTAAAAAGTGTTGAAAAAAAGACATGTTGTTTTATTATGTGTTTGACAGAGCTCGATGTTTCTCTCCGGCTCCAGACTTTAACTGTGACTAACTGGCTGTTAGCTGTAGCTTTGTGGGGTCTATCATCTTTTTTCATATAACTATATTAAAACAAGGCCAATATTTCCAATGAATCAAACAACTCCTGAAAGAAATGTGATCATATATATTGAATATATTGAATTGCATCGTGGTGTCTATCATCAGAAAAAGAAAAGAAGAGGAATCTGAGTCGCCGTTGAAGACACCGAGGTGGACTAGTAGACTAGTGCCAGTGAGATGTTTGTGACCGCAGGAGTCAAGACATTCAAAGCAGTTTTAAGACATTTAATGTAAAAATGTATCTGCCGGGTTGATGACTCTGAAAATGAGATAATCATGTTTTTATCAAATATAAAATTCAGCACTACACGATACCAGTCCCAGCTGCGGAGACAAGCTGTCTATTTATAACGCATGTGTAGTTCTTTGTTTGTTTTTTTAATGGTGATTTTGTATTCATTTTATTCTATTGTAATGTTTTGCACTATCTGGACCTCGAGTCTGCAATAAAAGCTTGATTGATTGACTGTATGGTTTCTTGACAAACACTGAATTCATAATGAAATTACAAGTTTCCCTCCCCAATTTGAAAGATTTGACTCATTTGATTTTAAAAAGCGACTTCAAAACCCCTTTTTCCGTGTCTGTGTTCTAATAAGTCGTCTTTGAGGTGTGAGAGATGAGGAGGGGCGGGGGTGGTGAACAAAGCTCGAGTCTGGAAGGTCAAATCTTTGGGTTCATAGACCCCGAGGAGGTAAATTGATTGTTGAGTGTTCGGGGAGGGGTGGGAGGTAAGCATTTAACTGCTGACAGACTAACTCTGGCCCTGCAGGGGAGAGCAGGCAGCACACGGTTTGACATCATTTCCACAGGCCTGTGTTCCACCAGCCTCTTCTGTTCAACGGGGCGAGACCCTGTGCTTTTGTTACAATTAACCTATTAGGAGAAGCCTTTCATTCGCAGGTGATTCCACACTCCCCCGCGCGCCTCAATAGCGCCGTTTTGATCCGAGGGACCACGGCCTACAGACATTTGACGGATAAATTATGTCGAAAAAGGGGAAGATGTTTCATCGGCAGCGATAGGTCAGCGCGAGTGCGGCTCCGTCGAAAAGCGTAACCGCGCTTTGTTGAAATAAACAATATTTTGCCGCACTTTATATCCCTTGTTATACAGAATAAATGTGTTGTGTCTGCCGTGTGTGTGTAGTATATGGCCCGCAATAAAAACAAATGACTCCGACCCTCGGTGAAACACATAAAAGTATTTAAAAATTGACCCCGAGGGTCTGCTTTGTCCGTGGCTGGAGGCATTATTATACCCTGGTTGTCACAAAGTACCCCCTCAGGTCATTACTCCCGGGCAGCCACGGACCCTTTGGCAGACAGAGGCTGAGATCCATTATCTGGGACGGGGGGGGCTAGAGGAGGGGAAAAAGAGGGGAAAGAGGGGAAAGAGGGGGACGGAGGACTGGCCGTGGATCTGAGGGGAAAAGAGACGTAGCGGGAGATGGCGCCGTTCTGATGTGACGTTTTTCTGGGGCCTCGCCCGGGCTTGGAAGCCGCCCATTTGGGACGAGTTCTAGTGGTAGCTGGCGCGTGCTGGCAGAGAAATACTTAACCCAATCAGGAACATAATTGCATATTTTTTTCATCTGCTTTTCATATTATGCATATATTCTCTTTAGTTAAACTGTTTCCTTCTCGCCAAGTTCCGACATTGGACTGCAGATGAGGGTTTCCGTATTCTTTTTTTCTTTTTGTGGGTCGAATCAAAGCAAAAAGCCCATTGTGAAACTCGTCGGGCGAGGAATGTGTGTCAGGATACGCAGCCGTCACACAACGCTCGCTGCATAATGTATACGCTGAAACATCCAGTCCTTCAAATCAAACAGACCTCGTTGTGTTGCTGCTGGACTCCAGGAGTTGGAGACCAACACAATTGCGTCTGCAGGTGTTCACGTCCGATCTCTATTTTTAGAACACTGAAAACTGCCGTTTTTTTAAAATATACTTTAATAGAGAATTTGCACAATATGGCGACAGGGATCAGCGAACAAGTATTTTTTTTTATTTTTTTATTTAGAATAGAATAGAAATATACTTTATTAATCCCCAAGGGGAAATTTGTCGACACAGTAACACCAATAATCTAAACACACAAGAATAAAATATAAATATAAGAAAGAAACAGTGACTGTGTATAAAGTATACAAAATAAAATATAAAATACAAAATAAAATATATATATATATATATATATATATATATATATATATATATATACAACATGTATGCAAATACAGCAGTGTAAAATAAAATAAAATACAATTTTAATTTTTTTAATTTAAACAATTAGTGAAATGGTCATTACAGCCTCTAATCTTTTTAGAACACTGCTGTGTGAAGGACTTAGTAGCCACATTTGATTACATTATTTAGGTTTGGGTAAAGTGGGCTTCTTAAAGAGACAGGCGCGACAACGCGGCGTTTCAGGCACAGGGTGAATACGGCACATCCAGACGGACAGGAGGGGAGAGAGAATGTTTTCTTTTGTTTTTATTAAAGCATCTCAATGCATTTCAAGAGGAAGTCAAAAGTCTATATGAACCTGAAAATGAGCAGGGTACATCCCCTTTAACATGCTGAAGTATGGCATGGTTACGTATTAGCATTACCGTCTTAGTTTAGCCTGTTAGCATCACAACATTTGGTAATACGCACTGAAACTGACTGGAACAGAGTGGCAGGTATTACGACATAAACCAAAGTATTAGATGAAATGAAATGCTGACCTAATGATGGCACTTGATTAAAAGTATTTAGGATGCAACCCCTTGAGGTGTCACTCTAAATTTTGAGCGACTGTTTCTATTCCTACTCTATTAACTCCTTTAATATGTTACTTTTCAATAAGTCTGCTGACCCAGGACACATCCAGGTCTAAATCTATATGCAGCATGCAGTTTGTCTGAGCCCCATAACACACGTCAAATCATCGTTAGCGATCATGAAATGTAAATCTAAGCTCCACCCGAGCCAAAGAGGAGATGCTTTCGGTTTTATGTACTAACACCGTTTTATGACTGCAAAGATATATATTAGCCAGATATTATGTAAAGCCAATAATGTGGATCCAATCGTGTACGATGCGAGCCGTTATGGAATTTATGCAAATGCGTCTGCATAAACCCGGAGAAAGCTCATCGGAGGAAATGCAGTTGGTTTTGGTGTAATTACTCATTTATTACATCTTCGGTCGGGAGACAGGAGAGCCATCATGTACCGAGTCTCCTCCCGTCTTCCTGGGCATCACGCGTGTGCACGTCAGGCCGTCAATCAAACATGACAGCTATTTACACTCACTGGGTGAGATGAAAGGTTCCGGCTCCATCGCTCAGGCCCCGTTCACCTAAGAGAATGGGAAAGAAGACAGACAAAGCAGGGGGAAAAAGGCCTGTACGGTTTTATATTCTGGGCTGCGTCGGATGCTTTCCTATGGCAGCTGTGTGTGTGTGTGTGTGTGTGAGCAGAGTTGCTCCAACAGAAAACACACACACACACGCCGTTTCTAATACTGCGGCGCGGGGCCCTTTGATGTTCAAGCAGCCGTGTCTGTTGTGCACGTCTGTCCTCTCAAATCATCCCCGGCACCGCGAGTAAAAACATGGAAACAAAGGCAAACAACATATTCAAAAAAAGTGTCAAACGACACGTCTGCTTTTTCATGTTCGCTGGATTACGGTGACACGGAAGCCGCTCCGGTCGGGGGGGGAGATGCACAACGGGCTAATTGACACCGGCTGCCTGTGGGAGGCGAGAGGTTAGAGGTTAGAGGGAGGAGGCGGCGAGTATCCTTCACTCTCAGGAAACCGTCCTCCACCCAAAACTAACTCATTAAACCGTGGATTTGAAGTTAAAGGCGTCCCGTGTATCGAGAAGCAGATTTCTGGAGTCTACTTGTTTCGCAGCAAATGGACTACAAACATGGAGCATATCGGTTTGGTGCTTTAATGATATGTTCACGTCACCAGTGTGTAGGCATTGCCAGGCGGATGGGAGGAGTTTGGGGCCTCCGTGGTGAAGAAGCCCTGGATGGTGGAGGTCTGGATCGTGGTCCATGCCTACTGCGAACTATTCACACGCCCTGTCATACTCATTGAATGTGTTTATGTAACTCTATAATGATTCCTTCTGGTCACATGACATCTCTTGCTTCTGTCCATCCTGGAGAGGGATCCTCCTCTGTTGCTCTCCTGAAGGTTTCTTCCCTTTTTTCCCTGTGAAAGATTTTTTTTCTTCTCTTTTTCTTCTCTTTTTCCTGATCTGATTTGAGGTCAAAGGTCAGGTATGTTGTATGTGTACACATTGTAAATTCGTAAATTGTGATATTGGGCAGTATAAAATAAACTGAATAAAAAAAAATTGGTTGGCTGGGTTGAGAGTGTTGCAAACCTCCGAATCTGAGGCCGTGGCGGTCTGCCAGAAACCGGGGGATCGCTCCCTCCAGGTGGGGACGGAGTGCCTAACCCAACGCGAAGGAGTTCATGTATCTCGGGGTCTTGCACACGAGTGAGGGTCAGATGGAGCGGGAGA
The DNA here is from genome assembly GCA_036178185.1 of Liparis tanakae. Classification (NCBI taxonomy): domain Eukaryota; kingdom Metazoa; phylum Chordata; class Actinopteri; order Perciformes; family Liparidae; genus Liparis; species Liparis tanakae. The sequence goes on from CM070102.1 coordinate 5,368,264, forward strand.
TGGACAGGCGGGTCGGTGCGGCTGAGGCAAAGCTCTCAATTTACAGAACTCTGGAACGAGGTCTCGGATACGAATGGCCGGAGTGAGTTTCCTCCGTAGGGCGGTCGGGCTCAGAGAGACGGGGAGGAGCGTTAGACGTGTTCCAGTCCCATCTGGTGGGAGCCCCCGGGGGACGACTCAGAACACGCTGGAGGGATTATATCTCCCAGCTGGCCTGGAAACGCCTCCAGATCCCCCAGAATGAACTGGAAAGTGTTGCAGGGGGTTGAGAGGCGAGTCTGGGTCGGCCTGCCGGGCCCGGAGAAGCAATGGATGTAGTTCAGAAATGTCTGAGTGAGTCACGGACTGAGTCACGGACTGGGTCACATGGGTTTCAGCACTGCCCCGCCTCTTTAGGAGGCAGAGACCATTAACTCCAATGGGAGAAGTGAGCGTGAACATGTTTGTGTTGCTACATAGTTAAAGTAATTTTGTTGACCCATTCTTCAAATATCTTTCGAACAAATTTGATTTTTTCAGATCAAAAAATCTCGCAAGATTTGACCGCAGAGGTTCGCAAAATATTTTTTTTTCTAATGTTATATATGTTTGTTCGCTGCTCAAATATTATTATTATATTATTTGAATAGAGCTCAATCTGCTTTCATCCGTCCACAAGATGTACAACACCACGACCACGCCCACTTAGGAGACAGGAAGTGCTTACCACTTGGCGGGGCTCCTAATGTGGACCATCTTTGCCTCAACACAATGTGATTTTTTTTTCTTCTTTTCTTTTGGTGATCATTTCAAGTATTTTGTGAGATCACGTTGGAAAAAACCGACGCGTCATCTTAGACTTTGTCAGAGGAGGCTTTCACTATCAGAATAAATCATGTTGTTGTTTTCTTGTTCTTTAAAAAAATGGATTTCCTACCGTCCAGTGAGTTTGTATTTTCCTTATGTATTCTTCCCGTTACAAATGGTATAAGGAAACCTGGGACCGACACGTTCAGGTAATTAAAGAGGCCCTTGGTGGCCGCTATGCGAGAAATACAAATGTACTGAATATGTGATGCTCTCGCCGACCTACATGCGTGGATATTCCATCATTTTAATGCTGCTGGCTTCCCGTACAATTACATCTAAACATGAAAAAAACATGAACGCAACTCCGCCGCCGCTTGCCATTCAAAACGACAGCGAGCTGATCGGTGACTCGCCCGCCGAAAGACAGCTGCGAGTTTCGGCTTCGGCGATAACCGCTCGCTTCTGCGTGAAACCAACACAAAGGCATCCGTCTCCGCGCCAACGCCGCCCTCAGAAACGATAATGAAATGTCGGTTGAGGAAAGAAGAAAAGAAGAAGAAGAAAGAAAAAAAAATCACCTCGAGAAAAAAAAGAAAATGATAATAGATGCTGAAATAAATTTGACAATTATTGGCTGAGGGGGAAACTTTTCAAATAAACAGGTTTATGGTAAGTCATATCACTTGGCAGTTGATCATCATGATCACTCCTGGATTGTCCCAGAAGGTGGCATATTTATGAGGATGCAACAGATGGGAAGCGCGCGTTTTTTCCTCGCCGCGGCTTGCGAAATTGGTCTTTTGGTGGCAGTATAAATATGATGAACCGAAGCCTATAACAGGCACCGGATCCCACACAAGGACAAAATGTCCAAATGAGCAGCGGGGAAAGTCGCATGGCGGCTGCTTTACGGCAGTGCCGTCGATGATTGATCTACACCCCCGCTGAGCCACTACAGGAAACAAAGTACGGAGCCGATAATTTAGTTGGAGAAACAATGCATGAGACCGGCGGCTCGTGCATCCATTTCGGCGCAAGCATTCCCCGGTGCAGATAGATCATTAAACTAGCAGGCGCTTTGCAATATGGTGCAGTCAATGTCACTGAAAAGATGGGACAATAAAGTGAGGTAGGGGGGTGGCAACAGCAGGGAGAGAGCATGGAGATGTATTAATGTCACATAGGCTTTAGCCTGCCTCCTTAAGCCCTGCAAAGAGTCACCAAAGCCAATTTCCATTATCATATTGATTGAAATAGTTCATCATAGTGTAATTTCGGGTTTATCGCCGCCCGGTTGGGAATAAGACCAAAGCATTATCCAACGAAAGCTATTGTTCCAGGGGACGTTTGTCTGTTCCAGTTCATTGATGGAGTTGATTAAGTTTAAATGAAGCAGACGCCGGATAAAAGTGAGGGTATTGACCAGCGAGCGGCGCGCCTCGCTCGGAAAAGCCCGGTACACGCGGAAAAGCAAGGTTTTCGCTAAATGCTCTAATCTTCAATCAAATCTAACATCAATACAGACAAAGTTTGGTAATGAGAGATTCAATGAAGCATGCAGCGGAGAGAATTAATCCCCCCTCGCCTAAACTGAGTTCAACTTTGAAGCTCGCTCCTCAGGATGGATAGTTATCTAAATGCTAAATAAGAAACGTATTGTACTTTTTTTTCTTCTTTTCTCCGCAGCATACTAATCATTTGTTCATTTGGTCCCCGTTGTTTGTTCTCTCACACATCCCGCTTGTTGATCTGGCGATTAGATCAACCTTGGATGGTGGAGGAGAATGGAATAATGAGGCAGCCGTGGGGAGGGGGTGGGGGGGGGTGGAGGGGGGTTTAATGCACAGTAGCGTGTAGCGTCTTGGGGCCTGTGGGGGGGGGGGGGGGGGAGGACGCCGCCACCACCACGACAACGCTACTGTTACAGAGCGGGAGATTGAGCACACACACACACACACACACACACACCGACACACACAAAACGAAGAAGAAGAAATTAAAAAAAACGTGTACGATTTCAAAACACAGCGCTAAGATTACGTGACACCGGTCCGCAGGTTACTAGGAAGTCGTTGTTCATTAGCGGATTACTGGAAACACATTTTTTAATTTGGAGAAGCTCACATTGTTATTTCAGGAGATCAACAAACACGCGCTGGTTATTCTCCGATGTGTCGTAGCTTATTCTCACGGACTAGGACAGCGGTCCCCCCAGACAGATTTTTTGGGCTAACGATCGTCTCCGGACGCATAAGAAAGAAAATAAATACGTTAAATAGTATTTTGTGTGTGATTATTTTGTGAATTAGCTAAGAATAACGATAGATACACATTACTAACTCGTTGGAATACGTAATCGTGTTTGATTGTGAACGTCTAACTGCTAGCTAAGGCTGGCTGTGCACTGTTGCATGCTGGGAGCCCCGTGATTGGCTCAAAACTGGTTGTGATGTCACGACAACAAAGAATATACCGCACATACAAATAACTGAGATCGAAGGTGAGCCCGGAGAATATTTTCTCGTGTGACTGTCTCATGTCCCCCAATCAGCCGGTGACCCTTCAGATGTGTCTCGAGACCCGTCGGGAGTCCGGACCACCGGGTCGGGGGAACCGCTGAACCCGAACAGGAGGCAGATGTGGCCCTCGGTAATTCCAAATGAGCAAGTCACGGTGGCACCGGAGCCCTCTGAACAATGCGAGGACGCGTTCTGCATGAAGGAAGGCTGCGATGTCGCCTTACCTCCTGTTCATCCGCCGCCCCTCGGTCAGCCCGAGGCTCCGGTCCACGACCACGCGAGGGAAGCCGGTAAAACATGGCGGCAATGTGCGTTCCATCACTAGCTTTCTCAGAACTTCCCGCGGCTTACTTCGCAAACTCCCGCGATACTCTCGGAGTAGTTATAATCGATTAATAAAGCGCCTGCAACCGGTTTTAACTTGTCACAAGACTTTTTAATCTGGAGACCCAAGAGGATAAAAAAAACTTTAATGTATTTAAATTAAGTTATTCATGTATTTATCTATTATTTATGTATGTGTTTGGCGCTGTGTGTAATAAGGAAAAAGAATTGTGCACGTGACACCTGATACGTTATTTTTATTTTTAATATGTATATATATATATATATATATATATATATATATATATATATATAAATATGATTTTTTAATAGAAAGGCAAAATATATATTTTTTTATCATTCTACAAATTTAACATAAACGTTAATAAAACCTGTCTGTGTGTGTGTGTGTGTGTGTGGGGGGGGGCATTATTTCCATTTGTTGTTGTTTGCTTTCTTTTCTAAAACTAATAAAATACAAAATAAAAGTGTCTGATGACACACATAAGCCTCATAATTAATGATATTGGAGTTATGGAATTTGAACGCTCATTTTTCCTCATCAAATATATATCATACCCGTATCTGCTTATGTGTGTGTGTGCGTCTCGTGCGTGCGCGCGCGTGAGTGTTCTGTGGCTGTATAAGTATGTGTTCGGCTGCATAGGCCCGCGCGTGTCGTGGCAAACAGTCCACGGTGGAGCATCGTGGAAGGTGAGTGAATGGAGGCTCTGTGTGTGGTGTGTGTGTGTGTGTGTGTGTGTGTGTGTGTGTGTGTGTGTGTGTGTGTGTGTGTGTGTGTGTGTGTGTGTGTGTGACATGTAGCCTACTAGCACCGAACAGGTGACAACCCTGTGCACTTGAAGTAAACGCTGTACACGCGCCCTGTGAGAGGCTTTCTTCTTTAGAGAGGCTTCCTGCTGGCGACGCCCAAACCCACCGCGCGTCACTGAATATGAACGCAGACTTTTGGGGCGTTTAATTTTAGAAAAATAATACTAATAATAATAATACCTGTGCACCAAATCCGTCAATGTTTATCGCGCCATCAATTTGTTGTTGTTATTTTACGCGCGCGTCTCTATACCCGTGACGCGTCTAAATAAAGACGCACGGTGCCACCCATTGGGTCTTAAGCGGACCAGAGTTTGGTACCAGTTTGTCTTAACTTCTACTATTTATTTCCACATGCCACCTCATTATTTGCATTTACTTTTATATATTTATATATTTTACAGACAGAGAACGGTAAGTGTTGTCTACCGCAATGAGTTGAAAAAAAACATATATCTATATAAATATATATCTATACCCATTGTTGAGATGTGAGCTGTGGGACATGAAGTCTGAGCTGTGTGTTGTCAGAATCCCATCTAATCTGCATGTTTGTTTCTTAAACAGGGCATGTTCACTTATCCCCCCCAACACACTCACACTCACACACACACGCACACACCCACCCACACACACACACACACACACGCACACACCCACCCACCCACACACACACACACACACACACACACATACACACACACACACACACTTGTTTTCTTCTTCTGCAAATCGACAAGAGATGCAACCCGGGAGAAGTGCAATAAAACAAACTCTTGCTCTCAAAGGTGCGCGCGGCTTTGTACCGGCGCGTTTTGCCTGTTAGCTGCACATCCTCCGTCGTTTCATCTGTCAGTTATTCCCCCTCATGTTTTGTCATTTGCTCTGTATATTCATTTGTCGCCTGCTATACATTGTTTCTTTCTTTCTTCAGTTACACCCGCGGTTGTAATTAAATTTCTCCCTCAAATGCGTCAAAAAGCATGTTTTTTTTCCCTCCTTCTTTTTCTTCTGGGATCTGTTTGATTGCTGATGTGATGTTGAGACAATATGTGCATCTCTTGCCGACTGACGCGTCCTGAGAGCAAGGCACGCATGTTCACCTTCACGTTTCAGTCGCCACAGCTGAGTGATGGAAACGGAGAGAAATCGCCTGTAAATAAATACAAAATACATTTAAATATAAGAGTTATAAAAGCTTGATTCCTGTATCAGTGATACACACACTGTCCTTCAACATGCAGGAGAAGAAGGCTGCAGTGTGTGTATGTGTGTGTGTGTGTGTGCGTGATTGTGCGCGTGTGTGTGAGAGAGACATCATTCCTGAAATAACGTTGTTTTTTAATCACAATAAACTGCTCAGACAGCTTGACAATTAAAGGAAAAAAATAATAATAAAATGCAACATTTTGCCTTCGATGAAGCTGAATCCGCGACATTTATTTTGTCGAATTAGTTTCATTACATTTGTTTTGCTCCCTTTCCATTCATGCCATTATCATTGTTTGCCATCAGTTCCAGTGTAACCACTTTGTGCGTCTCGTCCCTCCTGGGCTCCCACAACGAAATGAGCAGCGCCCCCTGGCGGCCGAGCGGCGCCACCGCACCGCGGCGCCGGAGCGCCTGCAGCTCGAGGCCCCGGTGGTTAGCGAACACTTCTCTGAATCCCACAGAGCCGTTTCACGCCCTCTCTAAGTGATCACCCGATGCAATCACAACTGTAAACATCCACTTTTTGTGTGAATGATTGCGGGATTTAAAGCACTATGATGTTAATCCTATTTGTTGTTTGTTGTTGTTTGTTGTTGTTGTGTGAAACAGGAAGTGGTACCAAGGTGGACACAATGTGACTGAATCCGTGTGGATGGGAGTCCTTATTAAAGCTGTCCGGTGATGGATGACTACGGACACACGGGCCCCCAGAACAGACGCGTTAAGATTTGTTTTGTTTGGGTTTGTTTGTTTTTTTCTCGTCAATTTACGATTATACCGGAAATCGTGCCTGACTCGTCATTTCAGGCTCATATTCTACATTTCTCCCCTCATCCAAATAATAATAATAAAGCCTCCGCGCTTGCACACGACGGCCTGTCAAGCCTCCAGTTTAGTGATGTAAAAAAAAGAGTAAAAAAAAGGAGGTCAGCCTGAGCCCTGCGGGATGGAGGGCAGCTGCTCCCTGACCGGTTCCCCCGTCACACCGACTGCGGCTCCGTTTCCGAAGGCATCCGGTCCGCGAGTAATTAATAGGAAATAATGATGTTGCCGAAAGGTGCAGCGTCTCCACCGAGCACGTCGAGACCGGGGCATATTGTCGGCTGCATTATTAATCTCCCTTACTGTAAATGACACGCTGACGATGACGACGATGATGATGATGATGATGATGATGATGATGATGCAAGCGACGCGTCGGCGCGCATCGACTGAAATAATAATGCCACGTTAATTAATTAAATTAGTTCATTTAAGCGTCTTTCATAAAAGAGCTATATACGTTTGAATTATTATTATTATTATTATTATTAATAATTATTATTATTTGAAACGTGAACATAAAAAATCCTTTTTGGGGTGCATTTTGAGCATTAAATAATCAAATGTAATACATAAATATACATAAAATGCACCCTGCTGTGCCATCAGGCTATATGAGCAACACTGATCATTTTTTTTAAAATGTTGTTATTCATTTGGAACATGAATGTTCATGTTGTCATATCTATTTTTTTCTCTTCTTCTATTTTTTTCTAAAGAAGAACACAAATATATCCTTCAACTCCAATGTTATTACAGTTATATAATCTAACCACATATAGCCATAACGCACTTGTCTGCCCAATTAGCCGAAACAATTATTACAACTTTGACTTTAATTACGTCTCAATTTGAAGCCCTCGCGCGCCGGTCCATAACGCAGTGATTAAAGCCCCCCCTTTGCCCCCCAGTGCCTTTAGGGCAGCGCGTGATTAGGACCTGTCAGCTGCTGGAGTGAACGGAGCCAGCCATGCGTGTTGTGCAACATGACCCGCTGTTGTTAAAGCTTGTCAACATATTAACCTGAATTCCCCAGTCATTATGGACTGATGTGCACCGCATAAAGAGGGAAGTATGTACACATATGTATGTGTAATTGGAAAAAAAGAAGATGAGGAAGAAGAAGAAGAAAAAAAGGGAATGTATATTAACAGGCAGTGTGAGGTCACACGATGTCCCAAGGCCTGTAAGTTCAGACAATGGGAGTTTGAATGAAAGCCATGTTGACATACATCTGTTTGAATAATTATATAGGGTTGCTTCAGAGGGGGGGGGGGGTAGCACTGTCCTATAAACTATTAAATCCTGTTGCTATGTGATCCCAACAATCAGGAGGCATCTGATCAGCCAAACGTAGAAAAACAAAAGTAAAGAGGTTTGACGAGGGGGAGGGGGAGGGGGAGGGGGGGGGGGCAAGAGGGCTCATCTGAAGCACATTTGATCCTTGTCAAAATATATCGATTCCTGTTCCTTCCACAGACAGTTGATGTCTTCCTTCATTTTCTCAGCGGCCATCTGAACCCACTTGACGCGGGTCAGACGCCTGTGTGTTCTTTGTTTGCCAAGAAGTCACGGACCAAATGAGGGCACTTTAAAAAAGAAATTATGCAATACCATGCAACGGTCATATGACGCAACCGCCTCCCACCCACCACTAAATTATCTTTTTTTAAATGATTTTCTTTCTTTCTTCTTTTGCTACAGATGACCTCACAGCGTGTTTACACACACTGTACGACGCAAAGCAGGTGATTGACACACACACACACACACACACACACACACACACACCTTACAGTGTGTGTATGTGTGTGTAGGAGTGGCCCGAGCAGACTGGGCCTTAGGTTTTTTTTTTTTTTTTTCATATGAATTTCCCCTCAGCCACAATCAGTGCAGCCAAGTTTTTTCCTTTGGTGTATCCAGAGGTGAATAATTTATAGGAGGATAAAAGCGTTTGTGTTAGAGAGAGCTAGACTGTCAGACAGTAGAAGGAGGCTGGCTGGGAACGCCCCCCCACCCACCCCACCCCACCCCCCATGTTCCCCTCAACACACACACACACACACTCAAGCCTCCCACCCCATCCCAGCTGAGCTCGACCCCCTCGCCGCGCGCGGTGGCCTTGCACGGCACGTCTCCTCGGACGGCTGCTTGAAGTGCAAATCTGTGTTCCAACTTGTTCCCGGTGCCTGTCAGCATGTTTTCCTCTTGTCAGCAGCGAATCGAGCGCTGGGCCCGTGTCACCCCCTTGTACCGCCGCTGTAACGGGATCATTGACGGGCCAGTGACACTGCCCAACCACATAATGGAAAGCTATTGATTTTTTTCTCCTCTCCTTCCCCTCCTCACACAGGCAGTCTGTGGCACTGCCGAACAACTGGCAGAAGGACAGGTCGTGATCAATGCTCCCGATCTCGGGATCACGCCAACTGAATGGGGGAGAAACACAAGGAGAAAAACAGACAAAAGTAATAATAACTTCTCGTCTAAACTTCACTTCTTTTGGCCGGTAAACGCACCAAAAACAAAACGCAGTCCAAAGTTCCCCAGTGTTCACGTCTGAATGTGATAAATCAGGAGCAAGTGTTGCAGGTTCTCTGTGTTGTGCATACAGGGGTTAGATTTGCAGTTTTAATGGAGCAATCTCCAGAGAGGAGGCCCCTTTGATACCCACGGCGATGACAAGCACCCATTGGCTGCCTACCATTGGACCCCCGTGGCAGATGGCGAGTGCGGGTCCTGCAACAACACATTTTCTTTATGTCAGCCTTGTCCCTCTCTCTTGTCTCTCTTCAGCCAGTGGAATAATGAAAAGCCCAATTCTGGTCATGGCTAACTCAATCTCATTATAATCTCCCCTTCTTTCTTTTTTTTGTATTCATTCGGCCCCCTTGGGACGCTGTCTGCCGGCGATGTGGCTTTCAACCTCCAGAGAGAACATCTTTTGAAACAGCCAGGAGACCTAATGAAGTCACAGAGTGGCACAATTATTTCCCAAAGAAGGAGCATTAATGTACTTCAAAATTCCCTCCGGAGACGCGTGATGACAATTGGTTTGTACAGCTTTGATCGCTGCTTTAAATACTGCCCAAGATAAACTGCGGGGTTAGCCCCCTTTGCCACTATAAGTAGAAAACCCAGGAGTGGCTACAAGCGGCGGATACATCAAATACACAGCCTGGAACGCTGAAAAACTGGAGTTTAAAACAGCACATAGCCTTAAAGATCACTTCCTGTTGGGAATAAGGGTGCAACATGACCCTGGAATATGTGCATTTGGCTTTAAAATAAAAATAAAATAGGCCCGCGTGTTTGAGGCCTCCGCTGATGTGGAAGGGTCCACTTGCATTCTCTCTACAGGCCAGCAGGGGGCGACTTCGCCGTACCTCAGTAAACATCGTAAACACCATAAACACTGTGAGTTTATGGTCTCTATCGCTAGTTTCAAGTGTTGGCGATGTTTATTTTGTAAACAATGCTTTAGGGCAGGCTTACTGTGATTGAAGAGACGCAACCGGCCCCCCTCCTCCCTCTCTTATATGACCCGACTGCCATTGGAGTTTTAGGGCAGCAGAAGTTACGTCCTTACCAAGTTTAAACTCAAGTCAGTATCGTCACATCCAAGAGTTACTGGAGGAAGCAGAATCATCATTTATTGACATGACCATAAGAGTTATTGTTTTATTACAGATAAAGCAGAATAAAATTGAAAAAAAACACACAGATGCTACGTTGGGGACCACCCGGGGAGCCGTCCTCGTCCTGCCTATCTGCGTCTGGTCGGCTCTTCGTATTGACGTTCACAAAAAAAGTAAGAAGATCAGAAGATCAGAAAAGTCACCGTCCTGTAGTTATTAATTCACCAGATTTCTTTTTCACTCCTGAAACCGGCGGTCCGATGACCTTTGGCTTCTTGATCTCTTTCCAAATTGAAGTCTTTTGTTTTCTGAATCTCAAAGACGAGCTCACTGGACTCAAACCGTCGGTCCGCTCCACCAACGCTGTAGTAAATACTAACTATGAAGACACCAGATACCTATATCTTCCATATTTGATTAGAACTTAACAGAGTATCACTAATAAATGCTTTTGTTTATCTGGTCGATTTAACAATCATTCAGGCTATTGGTTTACATTTAGTGACACTTTTTAAAATCATGCACGGTTTACTATTAATGTCACTGGTTTCTATACAAACATCTACAAAATGTGGTCTTAGAATCTGAGCCAAAGTCTAAACACTATCAAGCCTGAGTAGGGAAGTAAGATATTTTATAGAAATTCACAATTGTATATGTTCGGAAGCGCTACAAGTCTACAAATTTGAAAAAAGTGATTAAAAATAAATACATACAACAAAATGTCTTCATTAAAAACTAAATATTTCTTTATCATGAGATTGGCATGAATATTGTTGCTAGAATATATATATATATATATATATATATATATATATATATATATATATATATTATAGCAATAATATATATGTGTAGATATATATTTATATAATATGTATATATATATAAATATATATAATATATATAAATATATATATATATATATATAAATATATAGATAAACATATATATATATATATATATATATATATATATATATATATACACACACATATATACAAATGTCTTCTTTCTATATGTAACTTTAAAGGAAAATAATGTAGGCCAAGCTGTAGCTGTGTTTAAAAAAAAGAAGGAAAAAGTCTTCCAGTGTTGATTGAAAAAAAAAAGTTAACCGACCCAACCAAGAACGACCCATTTTCAGTCCGAGCTTCACGGAGATACAGAGCTGCCACAATGAGAACATAAATGATTCCAGCAACACTTCATTGTTGTTGTTGTGGTTGTTGTTGTTATAACTTGATGGGTTTTCTTGTTATAACTCGAGAGTATTCCTCATTATAAAAAGATGTTTGCCATGCCGGCTGTAATGAGAGCCTTGTTTCAGAGCTGATGGGTGAAGGTTAAGCAGCCGAACAGCGACAGAACACGCCGTCCCGACATAATGAACGCGGCTTTGATTAAGAGAGACGCTCCCTCTGATGCGGGCGGCGCGGAGGTGAAACGCCGCCAAGCTAACGACACACTGCTTAACAACCGGAGCGCCGTTTGATTTCGTGTCGTCTCGAGAAGAAAAGCGAGGCGTGAACTCAATTGAAATGCTCGTGTGTTTTGCCAATGCATGCTCCTTTTAACATTTCTTGTTGTGACAAAAAGAAAAGAAAGAAATAATTCTCGTGAAAAAGGAGAGTGTAAGCTATTGAGAAAGGGTTTCTTTTTATAATGAGAAGTGTTCTCTTTACGACAATCAAAAGTTACAGGAAATTGAGATATTTGGATATTTTTGTTGTCATTATAACAAAATGCTTTTTAACAAGGCACTTTCCTTTATCGTGACAAACACAGGAGAACAATGTGTTTTTTCTAACTATGGCAGATCTGCACTACCAGACCAGCTTCAGAAAACCATCAGCCAATACCAGATCCATCCTACAAGTCGGATGAGCTTAATTTTATAAGGCAAAGCATTGCATTAAATATCTTATATAAAGTTTTTGCTAATGTATATACAATATTATCAATATACTATTCTTAAATTAGTCTAGATTATCTCTTCAATGTCCCTAAAACTATGATTATAGAAACAATGTGCAAGTGTTGGGCAGCTGGAGGTTCTCTACTCGAGATCTGGGCGCTCACTCGTGTGCGTGTCGTGATGGAGACCCAGAACCTCCAGCATCCCGGTCCCTGAGTGGGGCACGCCGGTGTGCAGAAGGTGCCTCTGTAAGTGCTTGATCCAGTCCTCCTGGATGGACAAGGGACCCTGGAAGACGAGGTCGCAGAATCTGCAGAGAGAGAGAGAGAGAGAGAGAGAGAGAGAGAGAAGCCAAGTCACCGTTTCTAGAGTCTTCATCCATAAGCTTCATCCATAAGCTGTGTTTCAGTTTATGATGTTTGCTTCCCTGCATCCAGATACATATTATATACACCAGGTATATAATGATGAGTTCAAGGTCCATTGATTATAAAATGAGTATCGAGGGGGCAAAGGTAAGTCCGATCGCGATCGCGATGTGGTCAGATGTGATGCCGTACGGTGGGAGTTTTTGGGGAGAGACTCTGTCGTGAATAGTTGTTTGAAGGAGACGTTTTCACGGGAATATAAACCAGTGAGGGAGTCCTGAAGCTGCCTGTATGCAACTTCAGGTAATGGAAGAAGAAAATTAATAAACTTGTGTTTACAATGTAGTCATACATCTAGAGGGGTCATTTATAAACTTCTATGCAATCTGATGTCTTTTTTCTGCAACCAGAGGAGTCGCCCCCTGGTGGTCAGTGGAGAGAATGCAGTTTAAAAAAAGGCACTTCTGCTTCTCGGCATCACATTTCAGTGGAGTGTTGCGGCCCGGTGCTAGCATTGTCGTAGTATAGGCGAGCCGAGACTGTCGTAACAGGGATAGCGCAGACTTTCTTCAGGGACGCGAATGCATGTAACCTTCCTCTGAATTTACCTGCAGGTGAGCGTGTAAATCTCGGCGTCCAAGGAGGGCAGCATCTTCTTCTTCAGCCCAGGTCTCGGCTTCTTCGATTTATAATCGTCGCCTGAAAAGACAAACCGCTGCTTTATCTGAGGAAACGCATTCAGCCATCACTAGCGAGAGGCATAAATAAAAGATAATCCCAGTATTGATATTTATTATTCTAATCCACGTCCACCGCGAGATGTACCTGGTCCTTCGAATATGGCAATCCTCTTCCCGTGTGCGAAGGCTCGGAGAGGACCGGGAAGCCCGGGGAAGGCGCCGTCGCACTGAATACAAATCTCATTTGAATCACATTCCCCTGAAAGATTAGAACGTTGGAAGAAAAACAATAACAAAATCAAACTCAAAGAGGATAAAAAAAATCAAATCGTAGGTTTTGAAAATCATGCGAGGGATCGGACGACGTCGCGAATACGGTTTAGCTGATACTTCCGCGGGTTTGGAGTGGTGCCGTATTGTAGGAGGGAAAAAAAAGCGGGATGTGGGATAGCGTTGCGAGTTCACGCGGTAATTTCATTATAAAGCAAAACTGTTAGTCCCAGTGTGTTCCTCCACCTGCCTTCATTTGAAGCGTCTGATTTGCGCTCTCCTGTCTGAAAAGTGTTACACGGCGAAGTTTAACACAATCTTGCATCTTCAGGGTGGGAGGAGGTGGGGAATGGAGGGGGGGTGAGCTGTTTTCACATACACCAGAGTCGCAGAGGATTCATAAAGTACTCGAGAATATCACAGACGTGCGAGTCCTCCGACAGAAGATTGGCGGTGGCCCGTCGCCTGTGAACCAGAATATTTGTCAAGTAGTAATCCCGAAAGATCCCTCCAAATTAAAACGATTTTTGCTTCATTATAATTCTTTTAACAAATATAATTTATAAATATTATAATATAAATATTATTTCTTTTTCGGTGCTGATAGGATGTGATCGGCGTCTGTGATTATCACTGTCGTATAAAATCAGCTGAGGCACAGAGAAAAACGTCTTCATGACGACATCGCAGCTGTTTAAATCTTTACCTTTTTATATATATTTTTAAATCTCATCTTTCTCAGTATACCGGCACAGAAAGTTTTTTGATTTGGAAAGACATTAAATGAAATTGTTGACGAGCGTCACGCCGAACATCAAGAGGAGGTCATGATTTTTTAATACGAACTTCAAAAGCACTTTGGTGACATTCAATCTACTGTATTTGTGTTGGTGTTGTTTTTTCCCTGTCTAAATAAATAAAATAAAAATGATTGTGATCTATTGTTTAACTGGCATCCACCTGCTTTCTGTGAAGAGATACTGGACAATGTCATTAAATATGGACGTCAATCAGAGGCCCGAACATGAGTGTGTACGCTCCTGATAGTCAACTTAATTTATAGAGGAATCACTCATCGGTTGCACTGTTGATGAGGGGAGCATGTATTGAAATGCTTCATGCATCCGAGTGGTTTCAACCAAATATCTACAAATCAAATACTACTTTACATACACTACCGTTCAAAAATGTGGGGTCACTTAGTGCTTTTTTTCTCCTTTGTCCTTATTTTTCCAATGAAAGTTACATTAAATTAATCAGAAATACTCTCTATACATAGTTAATGTGGTAAATGACTATTCTCTGTTTTTTAATGAAATCTCTACAGAAGTGTGTAGAGGCCCATCTCCAGTTTTGTCTTATTGCCTTAGAAGACTAGCAGAGAGTTAGAACCCCCTTGGAACCCTTTAAAAAAAAAAATATATATAACTTGTTATTTTGCATTTTCCACAAACAGATTATTCCTTGAAATTGAAACCCTTTTTATGTGAGCGCAGCTGAAAACAGTTATGCTGGTGAGAGAAGCTCTAAAACCGGCCTTCCTCTAAACTAAAAGTTTGAAGAACAACATTATTATTTCAAATGAAAATCATTATTTCTAACCTTGTCAATGTCTTGACTATATTTTGTATTAATCTTGTATTCATTTAATAAATAAAAGTGTGAGTTTTCATGGAAAACACAAAATGTTCTCGGTGACCCCAAACTTTTGAACGGTAGTGTAAATGCTGATTTTAAAATAAAATAAATGCCATTTTCCACAACGTTAAGATTCATCCGCTACTGTATCGCCTCATCCTGTGAAAATCTACTTGCAATGCTAAAAAAGCATGTTTATGTTTATGAAACCGTAGTAGCTATAGCGCATGAGCCTCCATACCGTGAGCCCCGTTCGGTTCCTCCGTGCAGTCTTTGGTGACGTCACAGAGCTTCCTGGGGCCGTGGTCTTCGAGGTTGCTTCTCGCCGTTAGCTCCGCGCTCTGCCGCCTCATCTCGAGCAGTTCGACCAAAGCGCCGGCGGAGGCCTCGGCGCCTCGCCGTGCTTCGACCTGCCGGCGGAGCCCCGTCTCCGGGAAGGCCTCCGCTTCCCGTTTGGGCACGAAGCCGTCGGCCGACACGGGACGCGGACTCCTCATCTCCAGCTGGATTTCCACCGGGATGCCCATGCGCATCAGGACCACGCCGCCGTCGCCGATCCGCGAGGCCGATCGGCTTTCGCCGAGGACCCGGAGGACGCTCTGATGCTCCTTCTCGTCTCGCAGCAGGTCGTTCAGGACGCCCAGCGGGGACTTGCCGGTGCCGGCGACGCTGCCGCCGATTCGCTTCAGGTGTCCCCTCACGTGGTTGGAGAGGCCCGTCTTGGTATCGAACCAACCCCAGCACAGGGGACATTTGTGCGCTCCTTGGGTTTCTGGCTTCACAGCTGTTATATCAGATGTAAGAGCAAGAAAAGAAAAACATTGGTATTAAAAAACAATAACAGCAAGCTAATATTAATAATGTTGGATTGCTTTGTATCAGAAAAGCCTTATTTTAATAAAATAAAATAAAAAATATATAATTAAAAAAATATATATATATATATATATATATATATATATATATATATATGTATTTTTTTATTATTGGACACAATTTTAATTGTGTACACTGGTTTCTGTCTACTGGTCAATCATATTGTCAATGAATGTCTTTATATATATTATCTGTGTGATGTAATAACTGCGTAATAACCCTATAGAGTGATGCCAGTGTGTCTACATACAGATGTACCAGATGTGTGTGTGTGTGTGTGTTTAGGTACATATGTTGACGTCTAGCTCTGAGCTGATCTATTTACATCTATTTCTTTTGTATTTATTGTGTTTTATTTTATTTTATTTTATTTGTATTTATGTATTAATGTATTTCCTGTACTCTAGGTGGCTGTACCAGTGTGGTTGTTATCTATTCACAATGGAAATATTAAAGTACATGTTTCCTCTGTTATGTACCAGTCAATATTTTCAAAATAAAAAAGGTTCAATAAACGGGAATTATGAGCATTTTGGCATTAGTTGCATGCCAATTGGATAAAAATAAGATGTTGACCTTTCCATGACCTTGACCTTTGACCTGATCGATCCCAAAATCTAATGAAATGGTCCCCGGATAATAACCAATCATCCCACCAACTTGCGATTCGGTTTAATATTTTTTGACTTATGCGAATAACACGCACGCACGCATACAAATACATGGCGATCAAAACATGACCTTCCGCATTTTCAATGACAACAAATGACAATCTGATAGGAGTTTCTCCTGTAAACACACAGACGCATCGAGCAGGCGTAATGGCTGCAATGGTAACTTTAGCGCGCTTTAGCACATCAACGTTTACCAATTAGCACTCGACTCAAATTGCATCTGAGGCTGACGAGAATGTCGTTGGCTTTGCAGAAATATTTGGGCATAAACCACAAAAATAAATGTAAAAAATCCTATCAACAGGGCCATTTCTTTCTGAAGTGGTGTGTTCTGTGCAGCAGTATACGATATTCCCCAACGCTGACCTCCGACCCCCAAATCCAAAACGCCGATAGCATTTTTGAATCCGTTAAATAATCGTTGTCTCGACTAATGTAGAAGTAAATCAGGCACCAATACTTGTACCTTTCCTCATGTTCTTCGCTCCACTGGGGATCCTCCGGCGGATTCGCGGCTGACGGTCCCGCAGCGCCACTTGCTCCGGCGAGACCATGTGCCGAGCGTTGTAGCTCAAGCCGACCCTGTGGAGGTGGCCTCGCACGTGATTGGACAAGCCCACCCCGGACTCAAACAGGGCCGGGCAGTAGGGGCAGCGCTTGTGCTCCGCCCCCGGCGCGGGGGAGGCGTCAAAGCGTTCCCCCGAAGATGCGCGAGGCGACTCCGGGGAATCCCCGCGCGCCGCGGTCTCCACGTACTCCTCCTTGATGACGAGTTGCTCGATGTCGCTGCAGTCTTCGTCTTCATCCTTGAGCGCGCGGGGGCTTCGGTCTTCGGTTGGAACCCTCTGCCTCTTTGTGAAGTACCTCCGAGCGTACGGGTTCCTCGCATCCTCGCTCTCCGAGAAGCCGTCGCCGCATTTACCGCTGCCCTCGCAGCCTTCCTCCGTCTCCTCGTCCGCGGACGGCTTCGCATCTCCTCCGTCCGCTGTGTTGTGCGAGGGCGTCGCTGTTTTTGAATTTTGGCTCCCGCTCGCCGGGTCGTTTTCGGCGCCCCGACGGAACGTCGGCTCCGATTTAAGATTTCCGGCAGACGGCGAGAAACCGAGGGTCGCGGGACGCGTCGTTTGCCTCGAGCTGCCGAAGGCCTGGCGCCCGTCGCCGTTTGCGGAGACTTCCTCCGCACGGGTGAGATCGGTCGCCACGAGTAATTTCCCGTGCCCGTCGACTCGCCACAGAGACGGCAGCAGCGTGTTGTCGATGCAGCCGACGCGGCGCTTGAACTGGGGAGGACCGACGCTTCTGGCGTTGGACTTTTGAGCGTAAAAATCGCCTTTTCCGCCGGGACGGTGGGGGGAACGGGTCGACTTGCGACGATTTGGTTCGGGCCGGTCAGCGACCATTTCAGAACTACCGAGCGAACGCAGATGCACCGGCTCGGAGTGTCCCGCCGTTTCCCCGCCGCCGTTGACGTGTGCGCCGAGCAGGTGTTCCTCGAGCGCTTGCCGCGTCAGCGTGACGTAGTCGCACTCCTCGCAGAAGTAGTAGTGCTTCAGATTGTCGTGCGTTTTGGCGCGCTG
The DNA here is from genome assembly GCA_036178185.1 of Liparis tanakae. Taxonomy (NCBI): domain Eukaryota; kingdom Metazoa; phylum Chordata; class Actinopteri; order Perciformes; family Liparidae; genus Liparis; species Liparis tanakae. The sequence goes on from CM070102.1 coordinate 5,386,403, forward strand.
GACCGAGATTTTAGGGCAATCGCAACCAGGTGCGCAACAAGGGCGCGGCGCGGTGGCGGCGCCCCCGTCTTCCAGTTTGCCGTTCTTGAGATCTTTGATTCCCTCCAGAAGTTTCTCCAGCCTGTCTCGGTGAATAACGATGTGCCTCGCGAGGGAGTCGCTATCGCAGAACAGACGCCCACACTCCCCGCATACAAAGGGCTGCGAGGCGTCCTCGCTGTTCGCCTGATTATGCTCGCCTAAATGATACATCATATGTCTATGGAAATGCATCCTCTCCTTGAAATTAGCATCGCATGAAAAAGAAAGCGGATCCCGTTCCGCCCGTTCCGCCGTCAACGGTTCCGCTTTGGCGCCGCGATTGTCTTCGTCTTCGGGGTCATTTCCCTCATTAAAGCCTCGCCGCGCCGCCGAGTCTGACGCCGCGTTCCTCGAACGAGCTTTGAGCGGCACCGCGGAATACGTGATATCGGAGCGGGCGCCGCCCGAAGAATCGTCTTGTTTGGCGTTGCGGAGGAAACCAAAACTTCTGCACGTGTGATTTAAGCTGCCGTTAACCTTTCCCAGAGAGCCCGGCGTGCTTTTTGCACGTGTGTTGCGCTTCCCGTCCCCCCGGTGCATCACTCTGGTCTCGAGCCTTCTGTCGCCGCGCAAAAGGCACTCCCTCGCTAAATCCCACTCGGCTTCCTCGTAATCATCCGAGGAGCTCCCTGACCGCCCCGCGCCCCGGCGGGATCTTGTTTTCGTGGTCGTCTTTGTCAAAGGTTGGCTTCTGTGCATTTGCTCCGCGCCCGACGGCGCGGGACGGGCCAGTTTGGACTCGTTCTCCTCGGAGCGAGACGGCGGCGTGTTGACACCCGGCCGCGCGGCCGGTGTTTTCGCGACGGGCCCCGCTGCGTTCTTCCGAGCGTCTGATTGAAGCTCACTAGGTGGTGGTAACACCTCGGGGCTCGTGTCCTTCCCCGCTTGCCACGCGGCATACAGGACATTGTTGGATAAAACAGTGCCTTTGTTCAGGACACAGTGTACCTCTGAGGTGGGGTGTGAACCAGGTCCATTAACAAGTGCTCCTGAAGGCAATGAATTGCCTGCATGGGGAACAGCGGGGACCCCGCTGTATACAAATGGATTCGGCTGGGTTCCATTTAAAGGGTTTTCGTGTTCATCCGAGGACGGACCCGCAGCATTGTTCTTCGGGGAGAATGTGTGACTCTGTAATGGCTCCCGAGTTCGACCTGGGCTGTCAGACACCCATTGCACGTCTTTGTCCTCTCGTGCATTTCGCCCCAGATCAGACATAGCACCAGTCCGTTCTGAAAAACATGAAGAATAAATCAGAAATTTATCGAGTGCACTTCATGTTTCTGTTCATTTCCGAGCCAGCGTCGTTTTTTTTTTTTTTAAAGAGCCTAATATATATTTTACTCGGGCGCCGTTTTCAAGCAGCCGGAGACAATTTGCAAAAGAGGAAATAATGCAGATGTAAATTACAAAATGAAACACTCTCGCACAACAGGTTTAATAAAGTCACGCTCGTTTCTTTCACGCCGGTAATGTGGTGCTGTTAAAAAAAGCAAGAAAAAAAAGAAGAAGAAGAAGAAAAATATATTTTTTTCCTCTCCATAAAACCAGAGCGGTATTATTCCGCGCCGCATTATGATTTCCCCAACACCCTCTTTCGCCACCTCTATTCACAACAAACCCTGCTGTTAGCCCTGAATACCCTGGCGAGGATGCTTAATTATGAGAGCGTGCCTCTGGGACGCAACCTGCCTCTGCTTCCCCCGCCTAAAGTTCTCAGTCGTCTGCTAAAATTGACCAATTTCCATGGGAACAAAGTACACCTCCAATGAGATCATATTGCGTCTTATCACTCCGTGATGGTGCCAACACGGATCCCAGCATGAGACTGTTCTTACTCGAATTCTGACAAATTGGCAGGCACACAATCTGTCTAAAACACAAACACAGGGCCCTGTACGAAGAAAATATTACGCCTCTGCGTACACACACACACACACACACATATACAAATACCTCTTTTTTTTATATTTGTCATACTTTTTGAGCCAAACCCAGTAATTAAATAGAATCCGAATATGATTAAATGGGTGCGAGCTGCATCTCGTGACAGATTACAATATGTCGTCCAGGGTTGATTTAGTTCAGAGTGTGCACTCAGTGGGTTTTGACATCCAGGGCTGGTCGCGCGCTCCAGGAAGCTGCGTCGCTAACGAAGTGGTAAATTCAGTGTTAATGAGTGGCTTCACTGTTACCACCTCCGAGGTAAAACCTTCCGAGCTCCATATTCTCCCCATCTGTTATGGTGTAAAAAGGGTTCGAAGGGGGGGAACAGACGCTCTCCATTTAAAAAGAGAACTTCTCCGTTACCCCCCAAACGGCGGGGTGGCAAAACCATCAAAATATCTTGGGTTTTGAAATGTGTGCGGAGCCTCATTAGCAGCCAGCTCACACAACACGCGTCTATATATATATATGTATATAACAAACAAGGGTTGCGATGCAATTCCTCGTGAACTGCTTTGCTTCCATTTCACGTCATTTAGTCGATGTTAAGAGGCGGACTCTGCCTTGCCTGGAGATATTTACGGGGATTATGATCTTTAATACAGTTAAGCTGCATGCACAGATCAATCTGCTGTGAGCTTTTACCGACCCCCGTTTGTTTGTTTCCCTCGGACGCTCACCTTTTCGCTTTCTGTCGATGAGATCGTCGTCATTGCATACTCTCAGACGATAGAAAACACAGTTCTGTATTAGGCCTCGTCCTTTAGCTTTCTCTCTGTTTGAGAATTTTTTTTTTCTTGAAAGATACTGTAAACATCTGGTCCAATATGGTTGATATTCAGTTTATTAGCTACATCTGTGCAATCGGATGTAACCCGACGCCACAAAATAGCTCCATCTCGGTGAAGCTTACAACGTTAGTGAGAGGCGTTTCTATTAATCTGTCCAGGGTTGGACATTATTAGGGTGCATTGTGTTGCAATCCAACAGAACAGATCTGCTAGACAGGATTTATTAGGCCGTTGCACTCACTGGATTGCATTAGGTCGCAGCAGGTGTACATGGAAAAAAACTGCAGGCCCGCAACAATAAAAGCTTTAATTTGTACCAACAGAGAAATATAATTTGAATCACTTCAAGTCATGCCGCTGAACACGATCTTAGCTCCGAGAGCTGGCGGGCTGGGAATCGTGCCATGTATTCACATCGGCGTGGCTTTGAGTCTGGCACGCCGCCTCGCCGCATGTCAGGTTCCTGTTCTCTTTCATCTTGCAGCCGTTCTCCGCTGTGCACAAGCTCATTTCATCAACACAAATGACAAACCTCTTTGCCTGGAAGAGTATTCTTGCCTGAATTCATTTTGTTTTGCTCTTAAAAGGAAATATATATATATATATATATTTTTTTTTTTACAATTGTCAAGACATAAAGTGTACTAGTGCTAGTGTGGGACTCTCACATTACATGTGGCAAGTGGCCTTTAAGCAAGACAAATAAAAAAGAACAAAATGTAGCGGCTGTATAGGATGTAAACCGCGTGACACGTAAAGATTAGGAATGGGTATCGTTTGGTTTTATTCCGATACCGGTGCAAAGCCGGTACTTTTAAAATGATACCGGTGCCTAAACGGTGGCTGAACTGATACTTGAAAAAAAAAGAAGGACATAACGACGATTGACAATGACGACTTTAAACACATCTTTGCCCAAATTCCCTGTAAAAGCCGTTCTCATGGCCGCACTGAAAGAAAATGGATATCAGTCGCGCTCGTAGCTCGCGCTAGCCTGTAGGCTAGCTCGTAGCTCGCGCTAGCCTGTAAGCTAGCTCGTAGCTCGCGCTAGCTCGGAGGCTGACTCGGAGCTCGGAGGCTAGCTCGGAGCTAGCTTAAACATGGTTACAATGCCTGATTTATTATTTGTTAGCCTACATTTATAAGTGCAATACTTGCAATCAACGTTTCGGTAGTAATCTTCAAAATCCAGGCAAGGGGACTGACATCGGGACAAAGGAAGCCATTAGACAAAGTCTCCTTGGGTCCAGAGTAGTGTAAGACTTAGTTGCAAGCCAAGATGAAGTCCAGCTGTCCACCACAAACAGGGTCGTTTATTTTCATCAATTATTTAATGCAAACTACCGAAATAGCCAAACTCGAGTCTTGCGGGGGACAACAGGCGGGTTGAGTTTGCCGCTGTCGGCTTTGTGAAGGCTTCGAGTGTTCGAGGCAAATTCCTTCTCCTCGTTCGACTGAAGAGCCGGGCTGCCGGCACACGGTGGAGACAGCGCCGAGAACCAACTGGGACCAGACAGCCAAACCATTTCAACATGCTGGAGCTGTCTGTGTGGATCAACAAGCCCACCTCATACTCCTCTTGCCGGGGAAACGTCGAAACAAGGAGGTGGCGCGGGGTCCCTCAAGTACCGCGTTACGCAACTTCCTCGGCTAATGGGAGATCCATTGATTTATTTGACACCATGGGAATTTATGAAGCCACCTCTTCAGCGTGAGAGTATCAAAGCGAGGCTCGAAAACAAACAGACGGAGATTGGGCTTGACATTCCGGTAATCCCAAGGTGAGGTACGTACGTTCTCTCGGAGAAAGGTGCCACAGCGAGAAAAAAAGAAGAAGAAAAACAATGTTTAGTTCTTCTTCTACTGTCTGAGCCCACGCGGTTCTACTCACACACTATCGAAGAAAAGGCAGAAGAAGAGCGGGAAGACATTAGCTAAATACACCAAAAAGCCAAATATTACTTTTCCCTCAATGTGAAACACGGCAACTGCAGATTTCACAAAATACCCCCAGATTTCTTACATTTGCACGGGAGGAAAATAAAGAGAGGGGCTTCACACGCTGCCTTTGTCTGGATTACGCACTCTTTTATCCCACTGAATTCTTGTCACCCAAAGGTCATTTCCATAATAATGGACTCCATTCTCCCTAATGGGATTTTGGCTGTGATTATGTATGCCAGCGTCTTGTGCAGACACTATCAGGCCTGTCATCCTGAATTGCACAAATGTAATTACGCAAAGCCTTTGATAACTAAACAATGTAATTTACTGCTTGAGTGAAAATAGATACAGAGTTATACGACTCAAGTAATACATTAAAGGGGAAATGTGTGAGCACCAGAGGTTTTGCAAAGAAAATTACGTTCTTTATTGGAGGAAAATTAAACACTAATGCATGCTTTAAGAATATTTGGTGTGCATTTCAGTGTGTGAAGAGAAGATTCACAGAAGAAGAAGAAAAAATTACCACTGGGAGTGGTAACTTTAAAAGGAATAGTTCCACATTTTTGGGATCTACTCTTACTGGAGAACATAGAATAGCAATGACATCCTGAATATGAAGCAGCCAGTGAGTCTAGCTTACCATTAATACTGGAAAGTATTAAGGAACAAAACTAGACTTTTGGTAACAGAGAGACAAAGTGAAACAAGAAGCTTCACGTTTCTTCTCAAATTTAATTCAAAACCCCATTTACATTTTTTTATGATGTTTTTAACCAAAAGTATATCCTTGGAAAATAAACCTGACCAATCATTTGATTTTGTGAAAGTCCCGAGGGTTTTAATCGACTGACCGGCCGATTTGCCTTGTTGCGTCTCGTATACACAAGTTTCAAAACGTGTCATTGAGCTAATAAGCTACCATCGTCAAGGCATCCGAGATGTACTCAGAAAAAGGAAAATCTCTCTACATCTGCTACCCATCAGGCGTTCACTTCTGATTGGATACCAATTTCTCTCAGGAATATTTAACGTTTTTCACAAAGAGATTACATTGAGTTACAGAGAGGAAGAGCACAGGACCACGAGTTATACAAATCAAGCTCTTAGATTACTTCATATCTTGTTAGTTTATTGTGTAGAAATAAAGAAAAGGAAAATCACTAAATAAACGACGAGTTGTCTTCAGCGTATTTAGTTTCCTTCCGACAGAGCCAGGCCGGCGGTTTCCCCACCACCGACCCCTATGCTAAGCTAAGCTAAGCTAAGCTAAGCTAAGCATACCAGCTTCTGGCTGTAGCTGCACATTTTATTTATTTATTCAATAAAATTATATATATATATATATATATATATATATATATATATATATATATATATATATATATATATATATATATGAGTATTTTACTGCTACTACTATTATATTATTTTAACTAATACATTGTTTAAAAGAATAGAAAAAGTGAAGGTATATGCACATACAAAATAAATACATCCACATGCAGTGGACATTTACGGAAAAAATCTAATAAAAAGACACATGGAGACAGGACGAGGGTTAAACTGGTGGGAGCGGTGCCTTGAACCACAGGTGACAGAAATTGCCGAACCCCCCCCAAAAAAAAATCAACCTTCGTCCAACATATATTCTAACCCCCCTTCCAAAAGAAAAATCTGCCCACAACAAACTTCTTTTCTCTCGTCTCTTAACCCCCCCCCAAAAAAAGAAAAGCGCAGCGAGCGAGGCGGCTGTGACGGCAGATTTACTGATGATAAAAAGGTGAAGCGGGGAACATTGGGGCTGATAAAAGGGGACAGGGAGCGAGTGACAGTCGGGTTAAGACAGAAGTCATGTTCAATAGCAGGTAGGAACATCAAACAGTGAGTTCACAGGAAACCCCATGCAACCTTGTCTTGGGAGGATTTTGTGTTGTGCGGAGTAGATTAGATCTGCTCAGGCTGCTGACACGGCCTCATTGGCTGCCCGTAGTGTCGGAGGGGGATTAAACGATATAAACTTTAAAGCTTTAAACAATACCTTTCAAAATTAAATGGATTAAGGGAGGGGTGTCTGATGGGGATTTCCCAAGGCTTTGTTAGTTTTAAACTCTACTCCTTTAAAAAAAAAATATATATATAGAAAGTAAATAAGGGGGGCAAGAAGAAATTTCTCAGGCATGTGAGGCTTTTAATGAGGCGGCTCCTCGCGTCGAGGAGGGCAGCGGGCTGCCGGAGCAGATGGCTCTCATAAACATCATATCTGCTCTGTTTAGATACACGACTTCTCATCTCCCGACGCCGAGAGGAAAACAAACCCCGACCATCACCGCCAGCGCTAGCCCGCTTGCCCACTTTTGGCACGCTGCGCCGGCTCGTTGAAATGGCACATTTCCATTTCTTTCTCCCCCACGCGTTGACCCCCCCCCCCCCACCCCACCCCACCCACCGCGCAACAATATGCATGAGCTGCGCAATTGATGCACACAACCTCTAATGTGATCTAAGCGTACGCAGAGGAGATGCAGCGGGCCGCGGCGCCGGGGTATTTTTGTTATACGGTTGTTGACTTTTATTAAATGTTACGATTACCATACAGCCGGAAAAAAAAAGAGTACGGAAGTTGTTGCCGGGATTTCTTTTTTTTTTTTTGGGGGGGGGGGGGGGGGGGCGGATGGATGGATGGATGCCTCCCTCTTCGGCTGGGAATGCGTTTATTAATATATATCAAACTTTGTTGCCGCCGCCGCCGCCGCTTTGCCGCAGACATGTGACCATTCAGATGAAAGGCAGCCGGGTGTCAAGCTGCTCTCCAAATTGAGGACGGGCTCCACATTGCTCCGCAGACATCAATGAGCTTAAAACTCGGGAGGCATGTCAAGTATCGCAGGTATTAGGATGAAACCTCTCATTATCTTTCTTTAAAACATAATGTGCGAGTGCACCGCGGCAGGATTTAGAGAGGGAGGGGGGGAGGGGGGGAGAAAGAGAAAGAGAGAGAGAGAGAGAGAGAGAGAGAGAGAGAGCATGGGCCTCGCAGTCACTAATGGCAACGGTAGTGAGCCCTCAGCAGGCACCTTGAGTTCTATTATTAGCAACGGGACAAACAACTCCACACAGGAGCTGGATCGAGTGTGCCGCGTGCGAGCCTCCGATTTGGGTTCGGGGGCCGAGGAGTCACGCGGAACGCGGCGGCGTGCACGACACAAAAGAAGCGGCCATTTATCCACCTCTATCGGGGCGGGCAGCTTGAGAACTGCGGCCTCGACAGCGACGGGATTCCCCCCTCGTCATTTCCCAAGGTCCACACACACACACACACACACACACACACACACACACATTGACAGAGACACACACACATTGACAGACGCATGTAAGGCGATTATTCAGCGCCGCTCGTCAATTGTACCTTTTCAACCCAGATCAATGCGTCGTCTTGCACCAGGGGCCCTGTATCAACGCCAGTCATTAACGTGTGAGTGCCACTCCATCGGCCCCGGCTCCAAATAAATCAAAGGGGTCGGGCCACAGAAGAAAAGGGGCTAATATTTCCTCAATAACCCCAAAGGGACACCATGGAGAGATGCAAATTGCCTCCCAGGAGACCCCGGGGGATGTGGAGGAGAAGCTTGCTGGGAGGCAACGGGAAGCTAATGAGTATAATGGTAAATGTATACAAGGAGAGGGAGAGAGGAAGGAGGAAGAAGGGGAAAAAAAAAACTCCTCTCTATTCATACCAATTAATGCAATCTTATCAATGGAGGTGTACTGTAGGAGGAGGGCCCGTGTCTAACCCCGTGGCCTCCTCCCTTCCACCTCGCGAGCGTCTGTATTATTCAACGCGGGGGCCAGGCTGCGGTCATTAGCCCTGTGGGAGGCTGGGCCAGGCCCGGGGAGTTAAGGAGATTTTAAAAACCACTCACTCCTCACATCAAAACAAATCGGGCCGAATCAAAGGGGGCTCAAAGAAAATGTCCTTTTTTCCTCGGAGGGGCAAAGGAGGGAGGACGCCATTGCTGCGGGGGGGAAAAGCCGGACAGGAAGAACACGAGGCGGCACCGGAAAAAACCCGAAAGCGGCCTCGCCGGTCCGAGAAAGAAGGATTAGCGGCGATTAGAATGTCGTGGTTTGAAACAATACGGATCAGATAGCGTTAAATGTCTGTGCATAATCACGAGAGAATGATGGCATCAATACATTTAATTGATTTAAATGGAGCTGAGCAACTGTGATATTTGAGCTTTCGTTCATAATTATTTTCTTCCTATATCATTAGCGGATTAACAGGATTTCTTTTCTTCCCAGCTACTTGTTAGCAAGGAACGCCGAGCTGGCTGAAAATGAAGACGTCGTTTCCGTGCAATTTCAACCATTAAAAGGTTAGTTTGCAATAACAGCCGACAACACATCAGAAAACACAAACAAACAAAATCCAACAATTTGTATTTCATTCGAACAAATAGGAATAAAAACATGGTAAAATAATATTGTCAAAGAAAATGACGCTTGTTAATAGAACTTTCCCCAAAAAATCTACACGTCTTTCTGGTGATGAAATCTGTTTTTGTCTCGTTTGAAATGACTGACATGTATTTCTAGATTATTCATGAAACGAGTGGATTTGTGGGGGGAAACTGGTTAAAACAATCTCTGCCCCACTGGCAGACGTCGAGTCGTTGTTGCCATCAATAAACAAAGAGATGGAGATCTCAGTTGCAGTGCCTGGTTTTCTTCAGAACAAACATTTGACCCTGAATGGATCGACTGCGTTCACACGGCGACGCGGGCCGATGATACGTTTGATCTGCTTCAACTACAAAACTGATAAACGTGAACCCCGCGGAAAAAAAAAACATTCACATATTTATTTTCCTTCTTTTCTTTTGCACAAATTTTAGTCATTACAGTACCGGGCATCACCAGCAGAGGGACTCTGGGGCCATGTAAAATACAAATAGATAAACTGAAAGACTCGTTTCCCATGTCGCTTAGTATGCTAACTTTGCTGACACCTTAATTAAAAAAATAAAATAATTAAAGATATAATAAAACACAGCGCTAGGATTATTTTACGGCGCACTGCTCTGTGCTCCATAGCGCCTCTAGTGGTCAGAAACTACAGAGGAACTTTAAGTTTCCTCTGAATCGATGGGAAAGGAATGGAAAACATTCATATATTTATTTTCCTTCTTTTCTTTTGCACTACTTTTAGTCATTACAGTACCGGGCATCACCAGCAGAGGGACCCTGCGGCCATGTAAAATACAAATAGATAAACTGAAAGACTTGTTTCCCATGTCGCTTAGTATGCTAATTGTACTGACACCTTAATCTAAAAAATAAGAATAAATAAAGGTATAATAAAACACAGCGCTAGGATTATTTACGGCGCACTGTGCTGTGCTCCATAGCGCCTCTAGTGGTCAGAAACTACAGAGCAACTTTAACTGAATCGATAGGCAAGGAATGGAAGTGGTGTGTAGTTTAAGGAAGCGTTTGAACTACCTGAAAGGCCAAACAAATGCTTCGAAAGCATAAAGAAGAAGAAGCGGGAATGCCTCGATCTATCATTTTGAAGGTCACTTATCAAGGCGGGGAAGCGTACCTGACGGCGGGAGGATTTGCCGTCGAGAGATCACCGAGGGGACTCAAATGAAGGTTAATCACTATGTAACTTCCTACACGTCTAATCCTGTACTCCACATTTCATTGAGCATAGCTGAAAAAAAAAAAAGAAAAGCCCTCCGTCAGCATAATTGTGCCTAACCTGTGCCCCCGCGTTGCTCGAGTCTCGAGAATATCACAGCCAACTCGCAGAATAAGTGGGAAATTAATGAGGAAAGTGCTGAGCTCAACCTTAGATAGGTATCACAGGAAGGGTGAGCCGCCTCGCAGCTCATGCACAATAGAAGCTCGCTAATCCGAACCCTCGGAGACGGACGGCGCTCGGACTCCTGAAATCTTCCGAGGGGATAAATTCCGATTTGACATTTTGATCAGATCTAGAATTGAATAAATATATAGCCTGGATATCGGGATCTAATTATTTGTTTAGTCCAAATTATTACAAATATTATATTATATATATTATTATTGTAATAGATCAAAATATTCTTCAGTCATAACTACATGCTATATCTATATAATATTTACTTCCAGGTTTCCTTTTATGACAACAATTTTTAAAGCTATTCTTTTCACTTCCCCATTGAATTTCTATGTATTATTATTATTTAAATGTAATGAGACTACACAGTGCACATTGAACTGAGCTGCTTTCCAATGCATCGTCCCCTGTGAGGAGCGCTGAGTGCATCAGTGATCATATTCTGCCCCTTAGTGGAGGAAACGCTCCATAACCGCGGTGAGACTGTCGAGGCCGAGCAGCCGGCCGGGTGGAAGACGCCTGCAGATCTTGACCTCTTCGCTCCGGCTTTCGTGGACCAAAGCGGTCTCACCTGCCCCGGCCCCCTCCTTTAGGTTTATGGTGCGGAAATCCTTAAAAAAACGAGTTCCTGGGTCGGCTGCTGAAGTGTCCTTGAGCAAGACACTGAAGCCCTCCCCTAGTTGCTCCTTGGGCGCTTCACTGCAGCCCTCTGCTCCTCATAAACTAAGGATGGGTCGAACGCAGAGAAGAATTCCCCCACGGGGATCAATACAAGTGTACATTTGTTTCTTTATGAGAAGTTTTATTCAATTTATTTATCAATTTATTCTTGAAAGCAGTGCTAAACGAATTTAAATAAGTAAATATCCCAAGAAAACTCTGCATTGAAGAGAACATCTGAGTTGGGATGTTATATCATGACGTGAACCGGCTCAGTCGAGGGGTTTAGTCTAAAATCAATGAGATTTCGGACAAAAAAACAAAACAGCTTATTTGGTCCAGATTATTCTAGAGGCAACATTTAAGTGAAAAGTATTTGAATCTCAAACTAGGAAAAAGGCAAAAGAAAAAAACTGGATAAAGAACAGTTCAGTAGTATGAATAAGAAGCTGAATAATAGCTACGATCCAATTTCATTATCAAAGACACTTTTTGTTTTGTTGGTTTAGTCTGAAAATAGTGAAGAATGTTCATCATGATGCCTGGAGACCATCAATTGCTTGTTTCATCCCACCAACGGGCTAAAAGGCCTCGACACACCGGGGACGCCGTCAACAAACTACGAGAAAAGGAGAAACACTTATTTGCAACAGAAGGTTGAAAAAACATTTGTGCAGGCAGAGGAACCGACTACCAGAATCCTTTTGGCCCGGAGCTCCTGGCGTCGGGCCGAAGCTTCTGTGAGCTCCTTTAGTTCTCTTTTAGGGAAGGCTCTTGACTGAATTTGATAAACTTGTCTTGGGCTTTTATTGTGAAAGGTAAGAACGGAAAGAGTGAGTCTAGTCTGCGCTGCCTTTTTCAAGGTTGAAGTGATACAAGTTTGCTGCCCTGATTTGGACTACAGACCCTCCATGTTGTTGTATTCTGTAGTGTATGTTTTTAACATGTCTGTTTCCGCACAACGTGATTGGTTGACGCCTTTATTTCATTCAAATTGTCCTTTTTCGGTAAAAATAAATAAATGACGTTGCTTATTCGGCGGGTAACAATCAAGTCTGTGTGAAAGTACTCATGAGAAAAAACAAGAGTTTGAAAAGACTTTAAAAGATACATTTACTGACACTTGAGACCAAGAAACGAGGAACATTTTCATATTGAAAAGTTTAATGTCGAAAATCTCAAAACGAATTGTTGGAAAAATGACTAAAATGATAAATTTTCTTTCCTTTAAAAAAAGAAAGTGACACCCATAAGGAAGATTAAAGGCCATGGAGAGATCCTCTTTTTAAAAAGGGCCAACATCATAGAGTCAAAATAAAATCCATCAATAGAGTAACTTCGATAGATGCACAGCTTCCTGTGTGCGCAAGGTCGTTGTTGTTTATCGGGACCAGCACTAAACTCTGACACCATAACTTTTTACTAAATTACGGATGTAAATAAAAAACCTGCGTCACCTCAAACGACCTTGAGGAACACTTGAAACCACCGATTTAAATGATTATAATGCATGGCACTCCTTTTTTTTTTTAAACCGTGAGCAAAAAAAAGGAAGAAAAAGAGAAGAAAAAAAAAGAAAGCATTTTAAACAAAGACTGGAGCATCATAAACACTTGTGTGTCAGTGATTTTGTTTCACACTTGAGAATAATCAACAGCCGGCTTGTCACTCCCAGCAACCTGCCAAGTGTAGAAGTGGAAGCACTGACACATGTAACTGACATCTCAGATTTAATTTGACTGGTAATCACACCCAGCACACAGTTTCAGAGCATTTCACACATCGGAGCTACAGTTTCAGGTGTCAAGCTGGCGGAGGAGACGTACGACGGTGCCTCTGAATGATCACACCTCTCCGGAGCCGGGGTCACATTTTAGCTCCGCCATCGCGATAATAATGACGCCGGCGCTTTAATAACGAGCGCATTAGACGCACGCATGACACTCATTTTTCTTGCTTTTTTTTCTCCTTCAATTTTTGAACGCAATCAACACTCAGCGGCTATTAGAATGAAAAGAGAGGGAGGGAGGGAGGGGGGTCACCTTGTTGAGATTCTCGTCTGAGTCATAAGCCAAGAGCTTCTGATGGGAGACGATATTCTTCCAACACAGTGTTCGTTGAGTTGGAGCGAGAGGAGGAGGAGGGGGGGTGGGGGGGGGGAGACCGCCATAGTCATGTTTAACAAGAAAGAAAGAAAACAAATGTGTACTCACGAGTCTATGTTGAGGCACCGATTCCACCGCATGGCTCTGAGGAAACGCGACTGGAACAGAGGGAGAATGTTCTCTCGACTGTACGTCAACGGAGCTGCTCACCGCACGGATCCCCGTGATTGTCTGTAAAAAGAGAAAAATGAAATGAACATTTCAGGTTTCAATGAGATTTCATGATTACATCCGACACACTCTTGCCTCTGGGAATCCGTCCCCCGATAACCAGCCGCTGTTTTGGGACCCACGACTGGAAGCTGAGGACATGCACACGAGGGATCGTTATGGACTTAGTTGATGCTGAAACCTTTGTGGGTGTTTTTTGCTTGTGGTTGCTTTAAATTGGTAATTTGTTTCTGCAGCAAAAACGTTCTCCCTCGCCACACTTTGCGTACTTTCACGCCATTTTTACTTCGACAACACGGTTAACGTTATGAATTCTTTGATTGGGTTCAGGCAACAAAACCATTTGGTTAGGTTTAGTAAGATATCACGGTTAGGGTTCAAATAACAGGGTTCTTACACATGTTGACCAGGACTTTTCCAGGACTTTTCCAGGACTTTTCCAGAACTTTAAACCAAATGTCCATGACCAAACTGAAATCTCTGTATAAACATGAACAATTTAGAACATGCTGCGTATTGAGAGCGTACGGCAGCTTATATTTTGAGCGTCTTTCTTTAAAAGATATATCAATTATTTTAAACTCAGTGTAAATTAACATGTGATTATATATACCTGCAAACTCATGAGGGGTGAACAAAAAGTGTGTGTGTGTGTGTGTGTGTGTGTGTCTCTGAATAATTCAGTGATCGGGCCGTAATAATAGTAATAACAACTTTACATTGTCATTATATATAATATGGTTAAAGTCATTCATGAAGCACCTTTTTTTTTTACTTGTGTGCTCTGCTGAGCTTTGATTCTGTTCCATGATTCTGCTCCATGATTCTGCTCCATGATTCTGCTCCTGTTCCATGAGTCTGTCCCTGGGCCTCTGGCGCTCAGAAACACTTCCTCTTCTGTCCACAGGGAGCGCCACACTCACACAAAATGATATTTCCTTGTAGTAACTTTCAATTACCCCTCACAACATCAAAATGAAACCGTTTGGACAAGCTAGCGGGTCGATGGGCACGAAGTATTCAACACGGAAACTAGAGCTGACGGGATACGCAAACTAATCGATCAACAACCGAATGTATTTACAACTATTTGCTCACTGAAACAAGCGACCGCTGACATAATGCTGGAGTTTTGGGGAAGTGCGGCGGACGTTTTTTTTCACCGTATTCGGACGATTCAACGAATGAGACATTTTCCAAAAACAAGAAAACAAAATGAACAGCTCAAATGAGGCGTTCGTCACCGAGAGAAACAACCGCGACAGTTGTTAATTAAAAATGCGGATGACTTAACGAGTTGAAACGATTCCGCCGGTGTGATTCTCTGAAGGCACGCCGCCCTAATCCCGACCCCCCCCCCCCCCCCCCACCGCCTCTGATATATTTCTGCAGACCTCAATGTTCTTGGTAGACCCACCTGATTACTAAAATACCCCATCTCCTCAGCTGCTCCTCAGCTGGGTTACTAATTCAGGCCAGTGTACTCCTATTTAAGTAGTCCCCGGTGTCTTCATTTATAGCTGCGCAAGCAGCCGGCCGAGCCAACAGAGAACACAGAGCTGCTTGCTATGCCGAGCATTCGGGGACTTCAGGCAGCGTGGTTAAAATATTTGACCTTGTCAAGTGACACATAATCAATTTGTGGATAACGCGCCTCGACCGTCTCATTTATTTAGTCGAGCGGTTGACTCCTTCGCTCTCGGGCGGCGTGCCGATGCAGCCGGCCCGCTAAGCTGCCGCCGAGACGCTCGTCTCCAGACGCCCCGCAGAGAGCGGCGGGCTCGCTCAACCGGGCCTTCGCTCCGATCCTGAGCCGACGGCGGGGACACGAAGATGCGATGTCTGCGGCGGGGGGGGGAAAACAACAACACGGCGGTAGTTATGTTCGTACGGCCGCGCTCGTTATCTCTGCCAGTCAGCTCTTTGGCTCGCGATTGACAGTCGCCTATCGCCGTATTCTTTTCACGAATTATCGGCGCAGCGATTCCGAGTGGTCGCAGGAGGCCAGATGTAGATGCAGATGTGTGGCTGGGCATGTTAAATGAAAAGGTTGAGTCTAGTCTGTTGATATTTATTCGCAAATGCACATTTAGGACTCTTTGATAAAGTTAGTGGGTACCCGTGTAGCATCTATGCTACACGGGTAACCACTAGCGGCTACTACACACGTGTCGGGCGAGTGTGTGCACGTTCCGCCGCTAGTCAAGTTCACTGCCACGACACAGGTATTAGTCTGGATCACGCACAACATGGTTTTCCCCCCACGTGCTCATTTTAGAGGAAACAATTGAAAAGAAAAAAAAAAAGAATATATATATATATATATATATATATATATATATATATATATATATATATATATATATATGTATTTTGTTGACACTCGCCAATTAGGACCCTCTGCTGGGTCCAAACAAAACACACGTCAGTTCTGTCCCGTTAAAGTATGACAGATCTGTAATTGAGCATCTGTAAAAGTGCAATTCATTGTGGGATATTGTTGTAAATATATAGTATAGGGAGTGATTTTGGACAGATGGGTAGAAGTTGGTCTGTTTTACACTAAAATTCCATCAGTTAGAGTTTGAGTACATATGCATGTTTTTAAATGCAGACTTAGTAGCTTTGCATTGAAGAACTTCCATAAGATTAAATCCAGATCTTCCAGCTTGTGTTTCTTGCTCTGACCTTCTTGCCCCCTCGTCTCCACCTGCAGGTCAGTTAGAGTTGAACTTTGCTTCATCCGCCAGCACCACTTTTAACTTCCATACCTTATGGGGCACTAGAATTCACCTCACTCTCCCACAGTGGCTCTCTGTTTCTAGTGGCTCATGAAGAAGAAGGAAAAAAAGGCATACATTTAATTAAAACGCTCTTTGTTTCCATTACTAGTAAGGAACTGTCCTTGAGTGCAAACTGAAAACTATCGCGCTGCAGAGCAGAGAGCTGCCTGACTTCGCTCGGACCGGCTATGCGACAGTCAGCTAGCTGCTCTGCCCGCAGACTGAGCCCCTCCGCACGGGGACGGGGGAGGAGACACGCCGGTGTGCTGCAAACATGGAGGCGGCGGCAGGAAAAGCTTCCCCCCCCCGGTCCTCCACCACTGCAGTGTGTTTTAGTTTAGATAACTAAATCTCCATATCGACCCACGACAGCGACACATCACTAATGACCGCACCTGGTCTGCGACGTATCCCTGCGCACATCGAAAAAAAAAAAACACCGGACAGCGGTCCGTGGTGCGGGGCACTTACCTCGGGACGACGAGTCGTGTCCTCAAGTTTGTCATTGCACTTATCAACCGTTTTACCCTCGTCCTCCCTCGCTTTCAGACTGTCGCCATTTTGGTTTAAAAAACGGGCAGGTTGCACTGTGGTCCAGAGGAGAGGGATGTTCACGGCGGAGGTGGAGGAATGAGCGTCACCCAAAACTGCACACCGAGTGCTTTATGTCCACTTCTGAGTATCTCACCGCCATGCAACACCAGCCCAGATAGCTAACTAGCAATAACTAACGAAGGGGAATTAAGGATTACAAAATGTATCATCACATACATTTTTTTAAAGTTTGCGATGGGGATAAGAGGTCATGACCTTGACCTGAATTAACCAACGACATTGGGCCTACTTTCTCGCACGGAGACAGGCTTTGCCTATTGAGAACACTGTATTATCATGTAAGTAAACTTTCATTTAATACTATTAAATATTATCGCAGTTTATTATGTATTTAAGTCAGCTTGTGCGGCTGTAAACAGTGAAAAGCAGTCGCTCTCTCCGGAGTTAAAACAACCCACAGCCATGTCGACCACAGTGGGAATGAAAGGTCTTTTATTTAAAATGTTTATGACAAAGATCTGAATTGAAAAAATTAAATGAAGGTTTCACTGCATGTGAGAATAAAACTATATTCTACTGCTTATATAGTTATTTATTTACGTCCCTCTTTGTCCCTCATTACAATCGCAGAATGCATGCTGGGAATCCATTATTAATCATGTCACATGTTTGCTTCTTTCCCCTGCCCAAGTGTCATTTCCATTATTCCACTAGAAACCATCAGGCCTTTCAAACCTCGTTGTGTCATTGCAACGCGTTTTTTTCTTCTTTCTCTCTCACTAAGATCACTTCTTTTAATGTTGTTTGACTTAATGGGATGGACCAGAAACGCAAGCTTTAAGCGCATGGTTAGCTTCATTTCTGATTGCCGCCGTGACGAGTCAATATGTTTAATTTGTATGTCCCAGCCATCTTATTAGAAGGCGATCAAACGTCCGTATGGCTTTTTGTCAAACGTTAAACTGACTGGAAAGTGGAGGAGGCCTTGGTGTGAATGCAATCGCCACTGAGCGGTTACCATCACTCCTCTGCTATACCACAAAACCCTATTGTTATTCCACTAAACACCAAAACCATGATACACTTTTATTGTGTGGAACACTGAGGAAAACACTGTGTGTGTGTGTGTGTGTGTGTGTGTGTGTGTGTGTGTGTGTGTGTGTGTGTGTGTGTGTGTGTGTGTGTGTGTGAGAGTCTGCAGTGGTTGAGTGAAGTGGTCATTCTCATTTTCATATCCATGTAAAATATTGATTGGATTAAGCAAACAACTATAACACATCTTTGAATGTACTTTGCTCCAGTGACGGCTATCATCAACACAAAACAGTCCGCAGACAACTCTCCAAACCCGCTGAATATGCATTAGAGTGGGGCCAAAATATGACTTATTTATTTATTTCGCTCAATTATTTAATGTGTGGAATGCAAATCATTAATCATTAATATTGATATATTGAGAGAAACTGTAATATTTGTGCATTAATATTCATTCCCTCCCCCCCCCTACACACACACACTACAGAGTGTATTAGCACACGCTTTGGCTGCTCGTTCAACAGAGATGTGTTTCTTTCAAAGCTGTTTCCAAGTCACTTACTGTATTTGTGCTCGCCTGGCTGTGATCTGAGCTTATCGGAGCGCCCGCCCAGATGGCAGACAACACAAAGCCGTAGCGAGGAGTGCGTTGTCTTTCCCCGGCGAAGAAATGGGGATTGACACAAGCCCTCTGTTTCCAGAGCATGGAGTAATTCTTTTAATGGCCTGCCAACTGTGCACTCCAAAGTTTGATTTTGCTCCACAAAATGAGAGCAATAAAAAAAAAGAATCAAACAATTTATTATGCTGTTTGTGTCTCCGCTTCACTAGTTATCGTCTGCAATTTATTTCCTACCTTGGGGTACAGCGAGCCATTTTTCTCAATTTTTCAGCGGTTCCCTTTTTTTCTTTTCTCTTTTTTTCCCCTCCTTCTTCTTCTTTCTTGATCCTGCATGCTGCTGACTAAACTCCTGCCTCCAGCCGTGGTGTCGGAACATCACAGAAAACTACATCATTATACTGAAGCTAGTTAACAAAGAGAGGCAGAGAAGTTTAAATCACGAGGGCACAAGACAGTACGAGGAATTACCGAGTTCACTCACTCAGACGCCGGGCCCTCTCTCTCTCTCTCTCTCTCTCTCTCTCTATCTCTCTCAGGTGAAAACGGCTCACTAATGAAAGGCTGTTGGAGGCCTTGGTTTGGAATTCAAGGTCGGCAGCGGGCCGCTCGTCGCTGCTTGGAATTCATTTTCCTCATCATAAATGATGCCTCAGTTCAAACGTGAGTCCCACGTCTGCATCGGTGATGACCTTTTTTTTCTTCATTTTGCCACTCATTGACATGTGTTCATGCATTATTTACACCTTGGCTTTTCCTACTGGGACCTGTCATAATGTGTGTCCATATATGCCCCACCGATAAAGGAAGCCTTGAACTCCCTGACTTGAGGTGACATTAATTATTTCCAGCTCACCCGTGGTCACAGTATAACAGT
The DNA here is from genome assembly GCA_036178185.1 of Liparis tanakae. Lineage (NCBI taxonomy): Eukaryota > Metazoa > Chordata > Actinopteri > Perciformes > Liparidae > Liparis > Liparis tanakae. The sequence continues at coordinate 5,405,921 of CM070102.1, forward strand.
ATCTGTCGGGAAAAGTATTTAGAGCCTTTGATTGATGGAGATGTATATCATGCTCGTATACAGGTTCATATTGTGCTTTGATTTTTTGCTGGAACGTGTTTAAAATTCAGGAAACATGTTATTTCTGTCATGTAGTTGGATGGAGATACTCAGATTGGCCGAATCTGATTGGCTTGTTGAATTTCATGCGTTCTGATCCAGGCGGCCCACACAAAAGTGACTGGGGTCATCACATTTTCAGAGTTTGGTTTGGCACTCCAGAAGTGCAAAATAAAAAAAACAGTATTGGAACGTACGAGTATTCATTATGCAGCAGAATATATACTGTGTTTTTATGTTTTTAAAATACTGCTCTGGTCGTACATCCCAAAGGTCAGAGGCCTCAGAGGAGACAGATCATAAGGAGAAGAAGAAGAAAAAAGTCAATATTTTGACTTTTAGTTCCCAGTGTGTGTCTCTCTTCTCAAACTCCACACGCTCCAGTTTGTAACGCGGTCCAATTTCTTATTTATGTATTTATTTCATCTAGTCTTTAATTCATCAGCCGGTGTCACTGCGATTTAAAACGTCTTTTACCAAGAGAGGTCTGTGAACGAGAAACTCTCACGGGAACACGACGGGCAAAACAGAAACAACACGACCACACAATAAACAGGAATTCAATAATTTAACACAGAATAATCGTTAAAAAATAAAATCATTAGGCTGCTCCTAGGAGATGGACTCACCGGGTCGCGTGCAGCACTCGTGTACTCGGCCTAAACCAGAGAAGACTCGACGGTGCTCCTCCAGAACCACAGCAGACATTATAATGAGAAGTAATACTCCTAAAAATGCAACTCTAACATGAACCACGTCAAGTTTATATTTATATATATATATATATATATATATATATATATATATATATATATATATATATATATATATATATATATATATATAACACCATATATGTCATGATGTTTGAACCCCTGCAGTTCCATAAGTCCACCACAAGGGGGCAGAGGGAAGCCTGCTGTGTCCACTCCTGCTCTGCCTTTTGAAATGAGTCTTATTAACTACCATTAAATCACTTCTCACAAATTGTATTTTGATATGCAAAACGCTTTTTAAACGCATATTATATGCTGTTTAAATCCTTAATATCAGTAAATATGGCATATTAGGGCTTTCAATATTCTTAAGAGATTACCAGGCGCTCGCTGCCTGTGTGCTTATGCAGGCTTTTCAACGCCATCAAATATTAATTCTTCTAAACTAGCACTTTTAAGAGCACTTCTTTGATGTTGATGTAATTTTTCATCAGCTAAGCAGATCTCACACGGCGGCGTCTGTTGGAGAGTCATAATTCATTGATGAGCCGTGCGGGGCGCAGATATATCCACATATCTCGAGCGACTTCTTAAGCCCTTTTTGTAGATGTGGGAAGGCAACGCTGCCGCAGATTTAAGGGCTAAGTAGAGGGCGAGGGGGGAGTAATCTGTGTGAACTTTGTAGTCATTTAAAATGCTTCAGAGTAATTTTTTTCCTTTTCAAAAACAAAACAAACGGCGCGTATGACATCGGGATGGATGAGAAGCCATCAGGGGCCTCAAAGACAAACTCCTCCTCTCTAAACATGTGAGCGACCGAAGGTCAAAGTCATTAGGAAAGAAAAAAAACACATTTACTTTGTCACCGAAATAAACAAGCTCCACTTTCATCCATGTGTGTTTGACGGAGAGAGAGAGAGAGAGAAAGAGAAAGAACAACAGCTGAAAGAGTACGACAGAGGCAATTATGGCAAAAACAGAAAGTTTAAGGTTATCGTGATTAAAATTATTCATTTTTGACAATGTTGGGCCCCTCGCATGCAGGCGGGGGAATTGATCTCTCTGTAAACACGCTAAAGCGAACGAGATCGACACAAACAAATTGCGAAAGACGGAGCGCCCATGCTTTCACTTTCATGTTGCCTCGCTGGTGGGGGGGGGGGGGGGGGGCAACACTACGAATAAGGAAAGGGAAGAAAAAAAAAGAGCGGGAAGACCTCGGGGCCAGTAACACGGGCTGATTAGTTTTTGCCCACTGGAGAGCGAGCGGTGCTTTGGATTTGGGCAACGAGATTTGTTTGCTCCGGGGGGGGCATGGCATGTTGCCTCCCGCTAAGACAATATAGCGGACGACTCCCGGCTCTGTTGTTAAGCTAATGTTTTAGCACGCGGGGGAAATAACAGTTTTTTTTTTAGGGCCTTGTTATCCCGACGAGACGAGACCAGAACACGCTCGGCCCGCTTGAGCCGGTCATCACAGGCGAGCTCAGCGCCGGCCCGTTTGGGGGGGAACGTCTTCCACTAATGGGATAATTGATTGACAGTCTTTGAGCTGTTTTCTTCTTTTTCTTCACGCGGCTGATTTATTTACTGTTGCACTCAATTTTTATTGAAAAACAAATGGGGGGCGGGGGGGGGGGGGATCAAGCGATGCCACTGTTTTAAGGATTCCCCTGCCAGAGAAGTTAGAAGAGCCAAGAGTGAAGTTTCTTTGGACTCACATTGAAAACATGAGGGGGAAAACATATATGTGTGTGTGTGTGTGTGTGTGTGTGTGTGTGTGTGTGTGTGTGTGTGTGTGTGTGTTGTGCACCCCGCTTGTCAATTTCGAGCGGCTTCCGGTATACGTTCGTCTGCTGTAATGAAAGTGCTACAAAGCTCCTTCATCCCTCTCTCTGTCCCACTGTCTGTCTGTCTGTCTGTCTGTCTGTCTGTCTGTCTGTCTGTCTGTCTGTCTGTCTGTCTGTCTGTCTGTCTGTGATTGAGGCCTTTACATTTACAAAGCACACTGCACTGTGTTTGCATGAAGTCTGAGACGAAAGTTTGGTTTAAATGGACTCTTTCCAACCCATGTGGGGAAACATGCAGCAGCTGTTGTGAAAGAGAAACTGGGTGTTTGAATGTGTGTAATATCTGCAGAAAGACACAAACAAAGGTAATGTGTACTATATTGTGATTCTTGGGTAGTACAATCTGCCAAAAGCAAACATATAACTTCAAAGGTGACCATTTCCTTCTACCAGGTTTGCCCCACATTGCCATGAACCGTCCGTGCAGAAGGGGCGCATGCGCAGTGGGCACTAACACGCTCCTCTGGTCGTTTATGACGGACAGGAGCGCGTTCCTCCCTCCTGCTGCAGGCCGCGGGTCTCCACCAGAGGGCGCTGCAGACGAGCGCTTCCTCCTCCGTGACGCCCCCCTCCCCCTCCTCCCTCGCCCCCCCCCCCCCTCCTTATGACGGTGATGAGACGAGCTCTGCAGATGCTGTATTAACCAGCTTAATATAAGCATGTATAATGTGGACCGGTGTTATTATGGGATGCATGCAGGCGTGCACTTTTGTAGCATTGTGTGTGTGCGTGTGTGTGTGTGTGTGTGTGTGTGTGTGTGTGCGCGTGTGTGGGTGTGGGTGTGTGGGTGGTGTGTTTCATGTCATCTCACACTCTGTCCTGAAGAGCTCACGTGACAGCTTCATATGTGTCTCAACACACACACACACACACACACACACACACACACACACACACACACACATTGTTGGGGCCCTGGTTCCGGCTGATCCTGACCAAGACTGTGACGAAGCCGGAGTCGATCCCCTCATCACCTTTTATTAGAATTGGAAGAGGATTCGGACACACACACACACACACACACACTCACACACACACACACACACACACACACACACACACACACTTTGTCCTTCAACACAACTCTCTGAGCCCATGGTTCGTCTCCCTGCCGCTGTCCCCCCCTCATGTCCCCCCCTCACCCCTTCATCCTCCCCCCTCCTCCTCCTCATCATCACGCAGGCTGAGCTCAGCCCGACGTTCCGTTGCCCTCGCCATCTGGCGGTTCCCGTCCAACACAAACCTCCTCTGCCTCCCCGGTGTGCTACCGCCGGCCCTCTGCGGCGCCAACCAACACATCTCCGGCAGCAGCGGCAGAGACCACACTCTGTGCCATCCGGGGGGGGGGGGGGGGTTAAAGTGACAGCTTCACTGCCCCCCCCCCCCCTCATAATGACCGGATTTCGAGTCATCGAGAAACGGGACCTGCATCGGTTTGCGTTGCAACCCGAGCCTCGCCGCCCCGGCTGCGTCTCATTGGAAGCTGTTGAGTGAGGCCACGCCTCTTTCTTGGCGCGTTCCAAGCATAACTCGCTCGGTGGATGGAAATGCCGGTTCGGGGGCCAGGACTCGGTGGAAGGACTACATCTCCCAGCCGGCCTTGAGGGAACAGCTGCAGGAGAAATACTGCGGCTGTGTGGCCCTTTCAGCCTTTTGGAGTCTGCCAGGTACATTTAAATTAAACATCGCATTCGGGTTTCAGAAACCGGGATCAGACCGTATCATGTTACCCATACAGGAAAGTGGTTAGTTAAAGCTGCTGTTGGTGACTTTTAGAAATATCACATTTTCTCAAACAGTCGAATGATCGGTGAGGGAACTCGGCTTCCCCCGCCTCCTTTCCGTGGCGCTCGCCGCCTTTCCAAGTTTCCACCAGGCCGAAAAGAGAAGCCACCAATCAGAGCGCAGGACTCTCGGCTTCCCGATCTCCTCGGAAATCAAACCGTCAAACATCGATCAAGATTACTTCTCTCCGTTGTCTCATTCCTCATCTCGACGTCTTCGGGAACCGTAATTCAGTTTAACGTTACCAGTGTGACCCAACCAGTGGGCGGAGCTTGTTTTTTGGGCTCAACTCTTTGTTCATAAACCATCACTGAAATATGTTTCTGTAAACATCTGAGGCGAGAAGTAGGTTCCTTTTCTATCCGATGGGGAGGACTCGCAAACTGGCAAATGCCATAAGGAGCAAATTATACTTATATGTACTCATATGTACTTATACACTCAAGGAAATGACTCATTGGATGAACTCAATTAAAGTATTGGCAGGTTTTCCATCCAATAATTATATGCAACTCCATATGCATCAGTGCAATACAATGTAATTAAGTTAGTCCAACTCATTTGTATCCAATACATCTGAAATAAAATAACAATATTCATTCAATTAAATACATTTGTGTTTGTCCAACTCAAAATATCAATTGGAAATTAAATATTTTATTCCATTTAAATTAATTAAACACATTTATTTTGAGTTGATATGCACACCATCTAACCTAAATAAATCTAATAAATGAAAGTATTCCTACATTTTGTGTTACACCCATTAAATATAAATATACATTTTTGTAATTGATTTATTTAAATGTATCAAACAATATTTAAATGCCTTTAAAAGAAGGCCTTGTATCGTTTTTTTTTGAGTGTTTATGAAGAAAAGCGTGTTTTTTTTTACCACTTTTTGACCCGCTGCGTCCTTCTCGGCGTGTCGAGCTAGCGAGCGAGACAAGTGCGTTCCCGATTAGAGGCGAGCAACGCGGCGTCTGCTCTCGTGGTATTCTGCTCTTGGAGAACTCTTCGTCTCGACGCCGCTCTGGATGGACGGGGCCGGTGTTCGTCTGAGGCGGATCCCCAGACGTCGACGGCGACCGCTTGGCAGCGTCCAATCCGAGGATGAATTATTCCCTTTCCGTCCCGACACCACTCCTCTGGGAGTTGCATCCTCCACACATCTGGATCCCTCCCCCCCCCTCTCTCTCTCTCTCTCTCTCTCCTGCCCTTGCACTTGTGTTTTTAGCATTGCAATCTGCAATGCAGCATCTGTGAGTCCGCCATCCCTTCACCATATTTTATTTTCCTCCCTCTGCACCCGGCGGCCAAGTCTCTCCAGCATACAGATGTTTTTGCCGCTCGGCGGGGGAACTGCAGGTAGACTATCACCAGACTCTTCATCAGAAGAGGAGACGTCTGGGGGGAAATGGCGTGCGTCCTTTTTATTCTCAACAACAGATGACCACATTTGCACCAAAAAAAAAGCGTTGTACTTATACTTAGAAATGCTTTTGTAGTGATTTTACTCTTCAATCTTTCTCAATTACTCAGTGGTAGAAGAAGACAATACACCTTTTGTTCAGTTTTCTGCAGCTCATGGAACTCATTGAAAATAATTTGTTGTTCTCATGCTCAATTTCCTGTTTACCGCGCCGAAATGCGAGGCTCCGTGTGACAGCGGCCGGTCGGAGAAGCCGAAGACAGCCGATGGGATTTCCTTTGCTTGACACCCCTCGAAGTCACAGGGACCAAAAAGGCCTCGACCTGGAAACATCTGGCTCAGATAAGACGGGCGGCCGGGGCCACGCACGTCGAAAAACACCCAACAACAAGGCCGCTACTCACATGGTCGATTCCCCAGAGAGTCAACATTTCTAACAGCTATTAAAAATGTGTATATAACTAGGCCGACACTTTCTCGCTACGATTGCGTTTAAAAAAAATAAGAAATCGGAACCAGACTCAAGGAAATGTTTGTGGGAGAGCGAACCAGCAGCCTAATTGTCAGTTGTGGCTTATCTGACGGCAAAAAAATGTGCTTTATAAGATCGGGGGTTGGGGTGGGGGGGGCGGGGCTTTTAGTGTATACGCCGCAGTTTTCATCACGACAGAGCCCGGATATTAAGGACGTTTTTTTTTTTTTTCCCTGGGAACGGAGGTTCGGTGCGGCCCCGCTACCACACGCCATTGACCGCACACTTTATAGCCAAGAAGCCCCCCCTCCCACACACACACACACACACACACAGACACACACAGACACACTCCCCCCTTCCGCTCTGAGTGGACTGCATTTTCTTCTACACTACATTTCCTCGCCACCGCAGCGTGTCAGATGCTGTGATACGGACCCGGGACTATGCTGGCGTTGTGTGAGTTTTTTTCTTTTTAAAAGAATTAGTCACACTGGAATATTTCAACTAAACGCGTATTTAATTCAGAATCTGATTGCGTCCGTGTTTGTTTATTTTAGAAGCTGCAGGTAAAATGAAAATAACACCGACGTTTGGAAGTCCTTGGGGTCGGGTTGTTAGCGGTTGTTAGTTAGATTGTGTAAAGAGACGTATTAAAGGGGGGACACAACAAAGGGTCAAAAGAAAGTTCACAGTTCAAACGGATCAGAGAGAACATGGGGGGGGGGGGGCAGAGACTTTCATCTGCGAGTCAAACTGACCTCTGAAGTCCAGGAATCAAGAGCAGGAGCGATGCGTGGAGATGTTGAAGGACTGCAGTGGACACGGACAACAGAGCCAAAGCTCGCTGGCGCCTCCGAGGGTTTGCTTTGAAATCCCAAGCGCACACACACACACACACACACACACACACACACACACACACACACACACACACACACACACACATCAATCTGTGGGCCCACGCGGTCAGGAAAGGTCACCGCGGTGGGCCAAGGTCGGACGGTTCAGTTCACATGCTGGGAAGTGTGAAACCTCCTCAGGCTTGGGTGGTCGTTTTAACGGTCGGAGTTGAGTTACATTTTAGAGTAAAAGTAAAAGTACTAAAAGGAGAAATCCACACTTTTATATGCATTCATTCAGTATGCATTCAAATCTACGTTTATAGTATTCATCAGACTGGTAGTGAAGGACTTGTTGGTCAGGACCAATCTTTAAATATCCACATTAGAAGAAGGATATCAAAGGGATATTGATATTGCATCACAATCGATCATCTCGATGACTAATCTCCTCAAGCGCCAAAGACTCTGAGACCTCATCGTGTCACATCATCTGTTCACGATAAACATCCTTTCCTCATCCGACTGGCTCTCCCTGATTGAACCGCATGTTGGATCATCACCGTCATCGGCTTCTTAAATAATATTATTACTCTAAAACACATTTTTGGCTTCAAAATAAAAAACATTACTCTTTTGTGAACTGGAGTTCCCTCTGGTAAATAGTGTATGTCTGGTGCTTTTATTGTGAAGGGTAATCACAGGATGTGGGCTGCGCTTGGGCTCTACTTAACTCTATATATATATATATATATACTTAATATATATATATACATATATACATACTATATATATATGCATATATACTTCATTATATATATATATATATATATATATATATATATATTGATATACTTAACTATATATATAACTATATATATTTATAGATTCAACTATATATATATATATATATATATATATATATATATATATATATATATATATATATATATATATATATATATATACGTAGGCGACTGAACCATCTGGTCATAGCAGGCAGTCTAGATTTTACAAAGACAAGTCTCTTTTTTTCTTTTTTCTCATGGATGAAGGTCAGTCCAGTGAATGTCTGAAGGTCAATTTGGGCCTTCAGATATGGAAATTAGCTTTTCTTATGGGCGGAGGTTATATATTAGAGCTTGTGGGACACATAAAGCCTCCTAAATGTCTCAGAACAATCATGTTGCACGAGTTAACTTCAAGTCTTGCCAAGCGTTATTTTCTCATCTTTCGGCACAAGGTCGTCGCTCGCCGGTTTGCCCTCTAAGTCTCATGAGCCTCATTCAGTGAAACTCTAGGACGGGTCGTCTAGTTTTGATAACTCTAACGACATAACTGGCCTTAATGCATGACTTTATTCGTGTGTTTTTTTTCTTCACATCTAACTCATTGAGCTTCTGGGTTTTGGCCTGGATTATGAAAGGCAGACAGGACGGGTTCAGGGACCAAAGGAAAATACGAGAGCTCAGCGGCGTGGGAAGGCGGTCTGAACCGAGCCTACGAGGAAGGTGAGAGGCGCATGTTTGGGGTTGATGATCTGGCAGGAAATGGAGTGGAAATGGGCCGGTCATATACGGCGGTGAGGGGGAAGTGGAAACAGGTGAGCGGGTGAAAGTGAGAGTCATGTGACCGGAACAGGTGGGATGCTGGAGACAGTGGAAACACACACACACACACACACACACAAATGCACATCAGGTCAGAGGAAGGAAGGGAAGTTCTACGGTAGAAATTCTAGACATATTGAAGTTAGCGAGAACTTTTGAACTGTTATGAAACTGTCTCAACTCAACACTGATGCCTCTTTATGACCTTTTCTTTCTATTATGTTTTTTTTACGTTAATATTATGTTGTTTTGCTGAGCTTTGCTCAACTGGTTTTTCTTTGTAATCAAATCTTTTATTGGTTTTAGAAATATGCACATGTACACATTGTACGTATACAAAGGTACTCACAAAAAAACATAAAAATAAATAAAAAAATAATATATGTAAATATATATATATAAATACGGGTAGACATGCAAAAACCTGTGCACATATTAACATATATATGCACCTACCTGCATACCCTAATATATACACACACACACACACACACACACACACACACACACACACATAAATACTGTTTATTTACCCCTCCTCATACATCTCCAGATGTTATATAAGGTGTATTATATTATGTTAAAATGTTATATATATATATATATATATATATATATATAGTTGAATATTTAGCTTAAAGCCGTGGACCAGGATAAGATACTTTGGTCTGTTTTTTTTTTATTTATGTGCTCAATAAATACATTTGGACTGGATTTGGACGAGACCGTCGACGCGGTCAGAATTAGGCGTGAAGAAAATCCAACACGACGGTGGAGCTTCACCGTGAAACTCCTTCAGCTCCGACTCTCCATCGGCACAGAGACCCGGATCCAGCTCGGCTGCGGCCTACGATCCTCAACCCCCGCGGGCCAATCGGAACGGAGGAAAATGGAGAACCAGAACCAGGGAACACTCCCAGCTCTTCTGCACAGCGACCTCCAAGATCAACACAACGCCAAGGTCGCTCGCGTCCGCTTTTGAACTTCAAACGCCCCAAAAACACGTTTCAATCCAGAGACGCGCTTCACTGTAGCCATTTTGGAAATCGGGCCGGCTTCATGCGAGATGTCCGTAAAGAGAGCAGGGGGGGGGGGGGAGGGGAGGGGGGGGGCAGCTGGGTAACGCGTTAGTGAGGTTCTAGCCGACCGACGCCTCCTGTAGCGTACGCTCTACAGAGGGCGCCGGCCGAGGTCACGGCGCTCCGCTCTGCTCTGCGTCGCATCCACGTCTGATTTATGGCAGCGCCAGTAACCCCCCCCCCCCCTCCTCCTCCTCCTCCTCCTCCTCCCTCCCTCCCTCCTTCCCCTCATTACGGGGGGGAAGAATGCAGACATTTATTTTTTAAACACACGTGTGTATTCCTAACAAACCGAAAAACAGCTGATGGTGGAGCAGCAGCTGCCGGCCGGCGGAGGAGGAGGAGGAGGAGGAGGAGGAGGAGGAGGAGGAGGAGTCCTGCGTACGGGGCGAAGGATCGCGACACCGAGGCGTGCTATTCCACGCATTAATGTACGGCACATAGGGATTTTTTTTCTTTTTTAAGGGGGTCCATTTTTTCCTTTTGTGCAGCTGGCCTCCAGCAGACGACGGAAAACAAACAAAAAAAAGACGAGAAAAAGTGAAACCTTGAGACGGTGACACTTCCATAAACAGAGTCCCTGTTGAATCATTCGTTTTAAAGGCCCCCTTCGCCCCGGAGTGTTTTTTTACTACGATGACCATATAGGGGGCCGACTCTCCGCCGGGGCGAGCGGAGCGCGGACCGTTGTGTTTACGCCGACGCCATCGGGGGCCCTTTTTTTTTTTTTTTTACAAGAAATACGTGGGTTTCTCGGCAGGCGTTCGGAAGCGCCTCCCGACAGGAGTAAAAAGCAGCAGCCGTGAACAGTCGCAGTTTACAGTCGGGGTGAGGGGGGGGGGGTTATTGAACTTCGAAGGAACCCGAGAGCGCGTTAAGCCCGGCGGCTCGTCGGACCGTAAAAAAAAAAAGTTGAGTCACTTTCAAAGCACGCCATCCATCGTGCCGCCTCCCCGGAAGACCGATGGCGGGCGGGGTATCGTGTGGAGTGTGGAGTGGGGGAGGGGATGAGGACGTTTTTTTTTTCTCTGTGGTGACTGCAGGCCGCATGGAAGGAGTCCGGTATTGAGACGGAAGAAGACGACTCCTCTGGGCGTCTTCGCGGTAGCGTGAGCGTCCTTCGGGGGACGGACCTTCGGCGATGGTTTCCTCCTCTCGCGTCAACGCGATGATCCGCGTCGCGTGGCTCCGCAGCCCGTCCCGCTTATGCAATCGGCCTCTGTTGGGGCTGATTGAAGGAAACGTAATTGAATCAAAGTTACATTGTTCTTCTCCTTTTTTGTTGTGCGTGAAGTCATTCCAGTCTAACTCGTGTGCAAGGCCATCCATTACCTTCTGGAAGCGATTCCCGGCTGTGAGGCCACAGAGACGTATCGGGACCGACAGCCAATCAGGTTCACCTACAGGACAATTTAGAGTTATCAATTAATCTGCAGAGAACCCCACGCTGCCCGGTGGAGTACATAGCAGGCCGGTCTACCCCTCTTTGTTGTGGCAGATTAAAAACATTGGTACTTGGTACTGATGCTGACTTGATTTGATTTGATGATGTAACTCTAAATATGTACTTGTACTGGTGATGTGCGAATGTGTAATGTGCTGTGTTTTTTTTATTTTTTTATCCATTATCTATTTATTTTTGTGTCTGTTCTTTGTTGTTTCTACCCTTTTATTTCTCTTTTCACTTTGTGTTGTACCCTTGTGTTTCCTGTCTTGCTAATTAGTAAAATCAAAATAAATATATTAAAAAAAGAAGGCCGGTCTAGTCTGGGTATCCAACCTCCGGACCCTCTCGCCGTGGGGGAGACGAGGCTGTAGCCGCCACACCAGGTGTTTAAGTCCACTGACTCAATTACATTTTATTGCTGAATTGATTAAATGAATAAGATTTCATTAGGATTTGTTTTCATCAAACTTTCTTTTTTTTATTTTTTCCACTAAGATTCTGCTTCCCTTCTGACAGTATCAGCCCACATCTGTCCCTCTTTTCCTTTCCAGGCTGTATTGGACTATTTTCTTTAACTACACCTCTGCTCCATTCACCTCCACACATCTGTTTCTGGATGACAGCTGTCCCTGATCAGCTGGGGCTTCCACTGGACCAATGGCAGCACACTTCTGGATTTATTTTTTCTCTGATTATTAGTTGAGGGCAGACATCTGGTTATCATTTAGGTGCGGGTACTTGGACCGGGCTTATTTGGTTTGGTTGCAGTGTAGTTCTGCACCCTGGAGGCCCGGCAGGGCGGTTCTGTGTGCAGGGTTCTGGATGGAAAAACACATCTTAATGAGTTTGGCCTTCTCCAGCTCCAAATGTACCAGGAATACAACACATACCGTTTTTGTATTAAGTTGGTCAATTTTAAGATTTGGGGCGATTTGGTTTCCATAACATGGTCTTCTTCCAGACTAGTGGAAATATAGGAGCCCAAATACACATTTAGGAGTTTTCTTAACTCACTTTATCTATTTGTAGAATTTTACAGGACAAATCTTTTTCTCAAAATGAGTTTTTTCTCTGCTTCATACACCAAACTTTTCATTTCAATTCTGATTATTACTGCGTAGGGGTTTGTTCATACATCATTCGCAGCCTGATTTATGACTTTTAATTTCGAAAAAAACACATTGCCAAAATGGGAGATAACTATTTTCTGATTTATAGCGTGGAAAAAAAAGAAGAAAAATACACAATTCCTCCAGATAAAACATTTGACTCTAACGCATCAAGAAAAAAAAAGACACTTCTGTTGTGGAAATGTAGGAAAATTATCATATTTTTAATAAGGTAACGCCTCATTTGCATATTCATACAAATTTGCGGAAAAACTGATGACACAGAAGACAATCGTCTTGATGTAAGTCGTCAACAGAGCGAGATTCGCGGGGAAATTTGACAGTTAACACGTTTTACGGGGGGGGGGGGGGGGGGGGCTCTCAGATGGAAAAGACACTCAGTGAACAGGTTTTTGTGTGTTGTTTGAAGAAAAAAAAGAAGAGAAATATGCTTTCTATTTGAATAATTGTTATGAAACGTGTCAATAACACTTCACACCCTCACTTCATGCCAAGATAAACCCGATGGAGCGACCCAAACATCCCCACAGGGGAGACCAACCAGCCCCAAAATATAGTCTTCCAGACAATCTGTCTTTCTAAATAACTTCATATCAGTCCCCGGATTATAAGAAGTGTCACTGTTGTTATTTTCCTTGTTCATTCCTGCTAAATTATAATGAGATTAAAAAAAAGTACACATACGTGACACTTTTGGACTCTTGCACTGAAATGCACATTATTTTTCTTTGACTGCCTGAGGTTGTTTTGGTAGAAATACAATGCTGTTGAAACACACAGGCACTCGGCACCGGCTGCTCCACAGCTGATGTGCTGCTTTTGGCTCGGATCCAAATGAGCACTGCAGAAAGTCTCACTATTAGAAATAAACAACGGGCGTCCTCCTTTGAGAGTTTTTGGAGCATAAGTCACTCAGAAGGCTGAAACCCACCCTGGAGTTTAACTTCTTTCTCTAGATCAGTGCGATAATAGGATTTTAAAAATATAGCCGCATAAATGAGCTGATAGAAACACCTGAATAACATATATGTCTTTATTTTTACATTTTTCTTTCTTTCTCTTTTTTCAAATAGGTATGGAATAGCCTGGATACCAGACCAAATTTAGCCCCGCCCCCAAAATATTTTAAGTCGGGAAGTTGGGTCTGGCATTTCTCCTGTCACGAATTCCCCACCTTCATAGTTAAATGCATCCTCTTTACATGTTTAATTAATTCTCCTGTCATTCCAGATCCTGTCATCCTCACCTGATTTTCCCTCATTCCCTTCACCTGGTCCTCACGCCCTTCTCAGCTGCCTCTGATCACCTCGTTAGTCCCTCATTCCCTTCACCTGGTCCTCACGCCCTGCTCAGCTGCCTCTGATCACCTCGTTAGTCCCTCATTACCTTCACCTGGTCCTCACTTCCTTCTCACCTGCAGCCCATCCCCTCGTTAGTCCCTCACTATTTATCTCCCTCACTTCCACTTGTCCTCTGCCAGATTGTCTTGTGTTTCACCGCCAAACCTTCCAGTGTTTTCCTAGTCCTAGTTCTGATCTGCCGTTTACGACCCTGTTTGCCTGTTCACCGACTTGAGATTTTTGCCTGCCCCTTTTCGGATTTGTCGTCCTGTCTGACGGACCACCTGGTTTTGACCCTGCCTGAAAGATTCAGTAAACTGCCTCCGCCTAAAATCCTGTGTGTGTCGTGCTTTTGGGTTCCAGTACCTGTTACCATTACAGCTCTATTGGGGAGAAATTATCTCTGGTCAGAAATTGACCGGACCAATCAAATTGTCAAGGCGGGCTTCATACGATGACGGACATATGATCAACAGTAACGTAACCAACCACGTCATAAAAAGGCGCTTGGTTTGAATTTGTTTACAACAAGCATGGCTGCCGCTGGAGAGCTGAGATGTGTAGATTCTGCCATTGAGTCTGTTTGAGAAGACCTCGACAGAGCATTCATTTTGAAAGAGGAACAGAGAAACGCGATCAAGGCATTTGTAGATCGAAAACTATGCGTCGCTTAAAATACGTCACATACTACGTTGCTCTGATTGGTTTTAGCTCTATCCAATTGAGCGAAGAGGCCTTTTCTTTCCTGGTTCGGCTGAGACACGCCCCATAATCACAGCCCAACGGAGCGGCATCAGACTCACATTCTGACTAGAATTATGAGGATGACATCGTCAGGCTAGGTATGGAAAGTATTCAAACCCCTTCACATTTCCCCCGTCTTTGTTTCATTGCAGCCAATTTCTAAAATCCAAAAAGTTCATTTTATTTCTCATTAATGAACACTCAACACCCCATCTGGACAGAAAAAAACTGAAATTTGTGCAAATTTATTAAAAAAGAAAAACTTGTCTACAGTGCAGTTTTTTTCACTGCACTTCATCTTGGTGCTCGCTCAGGTGCACGTGTAGCGGCTACGGACCCCCGTCCCATAAAGCCCTGCATACATTACATTACATTACATTACATGCACACACACGTTCTGGAACATGAATAATGACATCACAGTTGCATCTCTGTAGGACGGTCTGAAGCTGCTCAACATTATTACCTTTGCAGTCTTGTAGATCAACTCTTTAATAAGCATCGGACCAGTTGAATCACCATCGCCACAGACAATACATTTCCTGACTTCTATACACTAATTAATGTACATATTGTGATCGTTTTGTATATAAATAACATTTAGACATTACATGCCCACACGAAAAAAACAACTAAGATAAGATAAGATATGATAAGATATTCATTTATTAGTCCCACAGTGGGGAAATTTCAGGATCACAGCAGTGGATGTACATTAGAGCATTAATAAGAATAAAAGATAAAAACACAAAACACAAAACTAAATACTAAAATATTACTACTACTAGTACTACTACTAAAATACACAATACTAATACTACTAACGCGAAGGATTTCTCTTTCTGCTGCGACATTTTTCTCACTGGGTTTACATCATGTTTAAAAAAATAAACTGAGAGTCTCGAGACTCGAACCCATGGCAAACGTTCTGGTGTCGGAGGCCACAAGATGGCCGCGCGTCAATGAGCGATGTGTGTTGCTCCTCAGAGGTCAGGACTTAAAACACAAACTACCAGCCGCCTCAGGTATTTTCACAGGACGCCGCGTTGGGTCCGCGCGGTCACGAGCTCGTGATGCGCATGAGAGGACGAGCCGACAGGCCTGTGGAGAGTTCCTTCTTCTTCTCTTTTTTAAAGGAATCTTTGGACATTGCTGTCTTTGTTCCCTTTCACCGTCCCCCATTTAAACAAAAAAGCAGAAATATAAACAGCTTACAGCAGATAAGTCTGAGTGAAGGCTGCGTGCCTCATTATTCCCTTTTTCTTCTCATATTTTTTTTTATGTGTGTGTGTGTTTGTGTGTGTGGTTGTAATTTGGAGATGAAGGAGAAAGCGAGTACAGAGGGGGAAAAAAATACTTTCACATTAATTGGGTGGGAGATGTTTGTGGTATGAAGCTGGTTATGATTGAGCCTTTTCATTACGAGCAACGTAATTTTAGACTACATAGACTTTTTTTTCCTTCTTCCTACTGGAGGAACACACAGCAGTGAACAAGAGGGTCTCAGATGTCTAAAAAAGAAATATACACACATGCCATACCCATGTGCCACAAGGAAAACACGCTCTGCAATTCAGCAAAATGGGAATGTTTTTATGGATTCTGGCAGAATGAACCGTTGTCATATGTTGGGGCAGCGTAAGAACCAGCTGTGATGGGAGGCTAGCGTTAGCTCAGGGGCTATACAGTTTCAAATAATAGCCTCGACGGGAAAAAAAGATATTAACTCTGGAGCAGAGAAGGAATTTGATGCCTTGTTGAAAGTTACATTCGGGTGATATCTCCAGGGAGCCGCGCCTGAACTGAATAACTGTAGAAACGTTGGAAATCATTTGGCTATTGTTGCAGATGCATGCTTTAAAAATGAGATATTGGGTTTACATTCAAGAGATTTAGGGAAAGCATGTGAATGGTGAGTTTAAAAGCATAGCTCATTTGAGAATATTAGATTAGTCTGGATTAGATGTTCCTTTATTAGTCACACAAAGAGGGAATTTCAGGATCACAGCAACGGGTGCACATTAGAGATAAACTATAGAGAATATATGTCTTAAATAATAAGTCAGAGCTTTAACATTAATGTGATCATGCTTACGTAATACCAATACTGCATCCTCCATCCACTGTTGCTGTTATTATAGAGGGCACTTTATTTTTATTTCATATGAATCATTTCTGTCATATGCATTGAATGTGTTGTAACTTATGTTGTTTATTCTTCACACATGACATGCATTGTACTCGTGTCCATCCTGATAGCGGTACCCTCCTCTGATGCTCTCCCTCAGGTTTCTTCTTTTTGTTCTCTCCGCTAAGGTTTGTTTTTCTCTGAACCGATGGGCAGATGTTGTCATACGTGTACAGATTAGAAAGCCCTCTGAGGGGGGGGGGGGGGGGGTCAGCCGTCTCCAAGGAGCTGTGATCTAATACAAAGCCCCCCCCCCCCCTGCATGGTCTGTATCACCCCCGTATGAGCTCACCAGAGACGAGTCATGACTTCACCGCCACACGCCGTTATTACAGCTCACTGCCCCGAACCCACTCAGTCAGGATGTGTGCGTGTGTGTGTGTGTGTGTGTGTGTGTGTGTGTGTGTGTGTGTGTGTGTGTGTGTGTGTGTGCATGTGTGTGTGTGTCCATGTGACTTTGTGCATTTGGAAATCATTGAACAAACAAACTTTTGTACATTATTAGAGATTTTATTGGACATGATGGGTATACAGCTATCGTGCGTATTTACAGCATATATATATAAAACCAATCAATAACGCCGTATCAAAGTTTTACACATTTTACAACAATCCCCTCCCCGAAAAAAACAAACGAAAAAACAAAAAGTAAATCTTGGCAACAAGGGAAAGCTCAAATTCTTCATCGTTTTTTCTTTGACTTTGAAAAATAAATGTGAAACTGCAATAAAACCATGCAGGGCCCCTTAATCAGCGTTTCTCGAGCTCAAACACACACACACATACACACACACAAACACACACACAGACACACAACGTAGCATGCATACTACACATTCATAGAGAAACATGAGGTAGTCAAATGGTTAAAAATGAAATAAAAAAATACAATCGATGACTAAACTATGGGTTTGTGCTCCGATTACAGCCGAACGTATTCAGGTCATTATCGTGATGAACTCTATAACACTGCTCCTTGTGGTTCAGCATCATTATTCCTTATTTCGTATACTTTCGACATATTCACGGTCGTCCTAGGGGCAGAAGGCATGGAGGAATGCGGCCATACGAGCGGCAACTGGAGAAGAACATCCTCGAATGATCCCCCGAACAGCATGCCACAATTGGGGTGGGGGGGGGCGGGTGGGTCTGGGGGATAATTACACGAGGGAGAAGGGGGTTGAGTGAAACCCCCAAAGCTCGAGGAATGTCAGAGTAGCCGTCATCCCACATTGACCGCTTATTATAGGCCGTGCAGGTTTCGCTCCCGCTTGACAACGGCAACGTTTCACCGCCGCGTGTTTACCGTATACTCGAGCCGAGGGCTGCGGCGTGGACACACCCGGCGACAGGCCCAAGAAAACAAAACAGAACCAAAGTGGTCCTTGTGTTATCGATAACGGTTTCCAGAAACAAAGTGACACTCGAGATGTTGTTCTCCAACCCGTCATTCTAACAGATGCTTATTACACGCTTATTACATAAGCTGATGTTGCCTTCTTCCCGTAAGTAGTTTGAAGGGGGTGGTTTGTGTAATTATGATGTGGGCGTTTATTATGGTAACTACGGTAACTCAGGAAGGACATCGTTTTGTGTGTGGATGTCCAGTCAGTGTTGTTGTTAAAACAATGAGATCCTCATCATGTTGACCCAGAAAGCTGAG
The DNA here is from genome assembly GCA_036178185.1 of Liparis tanakae. Classification (NCBI taxonomy): domain Eukaryota; kingdom Metazoa; phylum Chordata; class Actinopteri; order Perciformes; family Liparidae; genus Liparis; species Liparis tanakae. Next base: position 5,424,318 of record CM070102.1, read on the forward strand.
TTCTGCCTACATGTACCAGGATGCATTGCAACCATTATTCCCAACTCTTGGATCGTAGCAAGTCCATCATATTTTGAAGCTGTAAAATTCATCATAAAATGTTTGGGTGGAGCTTACTCCATTATTTAACTGATGGTATGTTCAAATATTTATTACATCATCTTATCTTCAAGGATGGGACATTTTTGTTTATGATAAATTTGTTTGCTATGACAGGTTTTCTTTACTTCACATGAAAATATTTTAGGAAAAGCTTGGCCAAACAAAACATGAGATAAAACGATAATGACAAACTATAACGAAAACACAAGGAGCTATATTCCACGGACAGAAGAAATGACCTGCATTGTATATAAAACAGTTATTACAAACTCATAACACGTTTTGTGACAAATTCTTCAGCAACAATTGAAATATATAGTTTCAAAAGCATATAAACAAGTCAGCGCAGTGTCAACGTTTGTCAATATCGACGACTGGAATATTTCAAATGCAGGTGAATATATCAAAATAATAATAACAATAATTATTATTATCGTTTTTTTATGTCATTTTCAACAGTTAAAGTGTCACAAAACATGCACGAGGCTTAAATGAATAATCAGAATAAATCCCCCATAAACACGTGTGAGCCAATCACACTTCACAGTACATACACACATACAAGACCATAAACTTCTCTTGGTAAATATATTCCAAAATATAATTTTATACACAAATATATATATTTATATATATTTAAACTCTGTTCCCTCTGTAGAAAGCTTTACACATGTTTACATAAGAAAGAAAATGATAAGCTAAAAAGCTTGGAGATAATATACATTCTGTTTTTCTGGTTCTGGTTAAATCTTTAAAATGGAAAGTTCCCTTCTCGAATGCAAAGGTCTGTAAAAACAATACGCATTCCGGTTATAGGAAGTTATAGGCAGTAAACATTCATATCATTCGGAGACGGTGGGGTTAGTCGTGGAATTGCAGTTTAAAAAAAACAAAAAAACATGAAAATATATATCTGTATATATCCGTAACGATGAGCTTTGTCGACAGCTTATTCAACGCACCGTCAGTGCCAAGATTTAAACAACAAATACAAAATTAAAAACATAACCTGTACACTGTCTGGCTTTATAATGTAAAAACAAATCTACTCTGTCTAATGCACAATCAGCTGAGTGTGTACAGAACAATAATCATCATTTTAAGCAAAGGGTTGGTAATGCAGAGAAACTAGCAAGAGTGTGCCAGATTTTATTTTAAAGAACATTACCAACCCGAGCTATGAAGTTATTGCTCATCTTTAAATTCTTATTACAGGATCTCAAACGTGAAGATTGGATGCGTTTCTTCATCCCATGAATAAAGACGCTATTAATGAGCGGCCCTCGTGACAGTCGGACCCAAACCATCCCTACGTTTGTAGATTGTACTCCATTGTTAAAGTGTGTTCAGCATCCTCATTCATATTTTATATTTTTTTTTAAAGAGGGATGGGGTTAATTTGCATCTCACACCGATTAAACTAAGTATACAAGACCAGCATTTGCACGCGCTCCGCCTCCAAAGAACATTTTAGTATTTACAATATTAACAGGAATATACAGGCGTTGAAGGAACAGTTTAGCAAATTTTGGAAACATATTCTTATCCACTCACTTTGGAGTGAGACACAAAGAGGGAAAACACTCTAATGTCTGTACGTCGATTACAGAGCCGGAGGGGATTAGCCTAGCTTAGCATAACAACTGGAAGTGTGTGCGTGTGTGTGTGTATGTGTGTGTGTGTGTGTGTGTGTGTGTATGGGTTGGCGGGGGGGGAATAGCAAGCCCAGAGGACTAGTTTATATTAGGTTTTTGTATTTTGAGACAGTTTGGACTATTTCTCTGAGCAAACCGTTCCCCTCAACTTCTTTCCCCTTCTTAATGCCAAGCTAAGCTAATCACCTCCTACAAATGTATTCCCACAAAATTTTGCACTATTATTCCCTTAACTGGGGAAAAGGAACCCACAATGCCCCGGTGAAGATGTGTCACATCAACTATAACTGTCGTACAGGGAGCGCTAGTAAAAAAAAAAAAACACGCCTTACCAGTCTGTGTGTATAAGTCCATTAGGAGGGAAGTATGCATGCTTTACTAAATGTGGCATTTTATCAGCATGTCGTTCACATTTTCCATTCACATTTTTTGGCATCTATTCTTCTGTATACATTCAATACCTACACTGTGTTGCAATCTTTCAAAAGCCAGTCACTCTGTGTGTGTGTGCGTGTGTGTGTGTGTGTGTGTGTGTGTGTGTGTGTGTGTGTGTGTGTGTGTGTGTGTGTGTGTGTGTGTGGGTGCGTCGAGATGACGACTCCCGTTCATACTGCACTCTTGTCCGCGTGTTAATAATAGTGGTTGCTTCGGAGGGTTGCGCATTGTGAAAGTGTTCCAGTCCAGCCCTCAAACATCTCACCTCCTAATACTGACATCACTGCAGACAATCCTCGCTATTGGGAGTGAACCTTCCCGCTAGGAACACCGGGAATCTCACCATTTAGGGTCAAAAACAAAAAAAGTCTATGTTGTGGTCAGAAAGAAGAAAAAAAAAACAAGTGACAAAAAAATAAAAAAAGCACTTTGATTGGAAAAGAAAATGAACTCACATTTCTTTCTTGTAGTTTCTGTAGGCTGCCAGGCTTGGGATGCTACCATCACACACCAGTAGCACCAGGACACCAGTGGTATAGTGCGTGCTTTTTTTCTTTTCTTTTTTAAACGTTACTTTTTTTTCCTCTTTCTATCATAACCCCAAAAAAGTGTTCCTTCCGGGGCTACGCGGTGCTGCTGCTGGAGCACGGCGTGCTCTGGGTGCTGCCGATGCTGTGGGCCGCGCTGCTGTTCTCCGAGGCCGGCTGGGGCTTCTGGGGCTTCTGGGGCTTCTGGGGCTTTTGGACCTGCTGTGTGCCGGCCGCTGCCTCACCTTGGACACAGAGAGAGGGAGGGGGGAGAGAGGGGGGGGGATGGAGATAGGAAAAACAAAATGTACACGCATTAGCCGAGGCAGGCGGGAGAACGGCGAATCGATTTGGTTACAGCAGGGTTCTTACACCTTTTGACCAATAGATTTCCATAACTTTTCCATGATTTTATACCAAATTTCCATGAACAAACTGAAATCTCAGTATAAACATGTCACATTTAGAAAATGTAGTCTATTGAAAGCGTATGCTGGCTTATATTTTGAGCGTCTTTCTTTAAAAAACATATTAATTATTTCAAACTCCATGAACTCAAATGAAAATGTCATTATAACAAATGTCCATGACTTTTTCAAAACTTTTAGGATTTAAGTTTTTTCCACGACTTTTTCAGGCCTGGAAAGGACCATTTTCAAATTCCATGACTTTTCCAGGTTTTACATGACCGTACAAACCCTATTACAGTTACAGGCCGTTTAGTCTCCGTACTGTTTACTATGCACGTCACCCTCCAGCTAATGTACAATTCTTAAACCGGACGTTCTGTACAAAGCCTTTTGAGGACTCCCACATTTGTGTTAAGAAACATCAAATGTTCAGCACGAGGCACTTTTCTGGGAAACACGCGACGCCGTCGCCACTCGGCGACTCGGTTTGGTGCGAAACCGTCAACATCCTCGAGCGTAATCCGCCACAGATCCACAAAAAAGTGTTTTTAGATGCTGGGGACCAGTAGAAGTTTCATCTCACAGAGCCCAGAAACAACCCACCACATCCTCTGTGACGGATATCAGAGAGAGAGAGAGAGAGAGAGAGAGAGAGAGAGAGAGAGAGAGAGAGAGAGAGAGAGAGAGAGAGAGAGAGATATGATTTACGTCATTTTCTTAAGTAATCTGGATTCAATTAGCCTGGCTTTAGTAGATAAAGCAGAACAGACGCAGGGACAGGACCTCAAACCACTGAATGGTTTATTGTTCTAAGTCCAAATAAGCATCTTGTCTCGGGATCCGACGCTTAAAATGACGAGGCGACTGAAAGCGCTTATGAATGTTTAGGAAAGTGTTTCTACCGACCGACGATGAGTTTGCTTTTGAAACGGAGACACGTCTTATTTTCATGTGAGCATTCGGCATTCACAGTTATTAGTGCAGCATTTCCCTTGTTTGCTTCCTGGCTCGCTCTCTTTGACAACGATTTTCCAATCTGTGTGTGCGCGCGTGTGTGTGTGTGCGTGTGTGTGTGTGTGTGTGTGTGTGTGTATGACAGCCATATGTGTCCGCGGGCGATTTTACATGACGCCCCCTCTTTCGGGGCCCCTCGGTCCTTCTAATGTTTACCAGAGCCGAGCTGCCAGCGGTCTTTTCCCCCGCGGATCCACCTCGTCTGTCGGGGGGGAATGTAAATCCCGCGGTCTAATATTCATCTTTCTCCAGAGATAAAAGGATGTGTGTGAATACTGTGTATGAAAACTCTTCATGCGGTTGTTGAAAAAGCGGTCTGAGGTGGAAAGCAAGAAAATAAAAAAAGGCAGAAGCCCATCCTCAGTATCTCTTGGCACATGCAGTTAAAACTCCAAACTTTCAACATCTTTCAAGCGTCCGCACAGAAAGCTCCCTAACTCGCTAACTTGACGAGTGAAAACGTGTATATGTGCGTGAGTTAAATCATTTCATTGGTAATAAACCTTGATAGACACTGTTTACTCTTTGCAGAGACAAAGAGAGCGAGAGAGAAAAAGAGAGAGAGAGAAATACCTAGACACAGCGCTGCTTTGAGCTAAATGCTAACATTAGCTAACGTTAGCATGCTAACATGCTCGCAGTGAAGCACACATGCTAATATTTAGCGTGGCGGAAACCGCTTACGTGGATCTAAAAGCTTGGGAAGAATCTTTTAAAGTTTTATTTTTATTTGACACCCCTGATAGGCTACTGTATCTTATGAATATGTCCGTGACTATGGGCTTCGATAGCCGACAGTTTATGTTCCTGTCAGTTAAACATGTGGGATTGCACTGAGACGTGCTTAGCATCCAATTAGCACTACTGCCGTCACGTTACTTGTCGTCTGACCCCGCCGCGTATCGACTGTGGGCGCCACGGATCTCGCGCAGCATGCTATTCCCCCTTTCCGCTAGCTGAGCCATGTATTCGCGTTGGGCGGCGCCGCTACACCGCCCAGCGCCACGTATTGGTCCAAAGGGAACGCCAACAAGCCAAAGCATTTTTACCCCGGACAGTCATTATATTTGTACAGTCATTAAAAAAACATTTGAAACTGTACTGTTGTGTATTTTGAAATGGTTGATGACATACAGTAAAACTCTCTGTTACATTACCTAATATATTTATGTAGGAAATCTGCAAATGCCAATTTGGTTGTCATAATAACGCTTCCAATGATTAATTTGATCAGACATGGACATTATAACAGGTTTGCTCTGTGACGTGTTCACACCATAATTTAGCTTCTTATGATGCTAACATTAGCTTAATAGTAGCCTACTGGATGGGAATAGTTATAGGCTAACTGTCCATGTATTTGGTAATAAACCAAAGTATTGAACACATTTTGATCTGAATTCAAAGCGACAATTCATTCTGAGTGGAATAAGCTTGAGGAAAGGTCCACCGAAGGCACTAGTCACCATCTTTTGGGCATGTTAGCCGCTAGCGTGGCAAAGAAAATGAAGCTGTGTAGTCTATAAAACCGCTAACCTCACTCCAGCGCAGCGTGTGATCGCTACTATTTTAAAATCTTGTAAGCGTGTGTTTGGATTTCAGAGCCTAAGCCTTCAGCCTTGTTTTCACAACCGGCTCAGAATTGTCCGCTCGCATGTTGTTTCACCATTTTCGAGCCGACACCTCACCAGACACGACCACGGCGGCGCTGGCGGCGCGCAGACCTTCCGAACGCGCCAAGGTAACGAGCAAAAAGTCAAAATATTGTATCGTGGGGTGCTTTTCAAAAGCGCCACGCTTCTCATTGCCTTGTATGGAGTCAAACCACATCGGACGCAAATATAATGTGTAAGCAACCTAAGAAAATAAAAATAAATTCTTTCTCAAGAGGCCATTGTCCTCAGAGTCGTAGGGGGAAAGACCCAGATCTGTTTTCATGTCTCATCTCTCTGTGGTCTAAAATACACTTTATTTTTGGTGGTTGTTTTACATGGAACTGCCAATGCATTGCCATGTAAGGCCATGTAAGGTAGGGTGACCAGACGTCCTCTTTCCCCCGGACATGTCCTCTTTTTGAGACCCAAAAAAAGTGTCCGGCAGGGTTTCATAAAAACGTCCGGGATTTTGCTTCGTCGGATATTTGCGTTTCTCTGAGTCTTTCACAAACTAGTTTTTACCCCTTACAAGTTTTGTAAATGGTATCTCCCTTACGTTCCACCTGAACAGTCATTGGTCGACTGATCTCAGTGTTGCCAGATACACAAAAGTTATCCCCCTTTTAGGCATGTATATCACAAAATAGGCAGAATAAGGAGTTATGCCGAAGTGTCCTCTTTTTCACAAACTCAAATCTGGTCACCCTATGTAAGGCCACGTAAGGAAGTGTGACACGCCCGGCGAGGATCTCATTTCAATAACAACAACAGGAACGTGTTGCGAACGTCTTTCCAGCGCGACCATCCTTACACCTGTTTCTCTGTGCGTGTTCTCTTCTATTATCTTTTGGAGAAGCTGCCAATAAGGCACTCTAGGAAACCCATGAATCTGAAATAAAGTGGCTTTCTAAAGCGGAGCCAATAACAATATTGTGTTGAAGATGAAAGGCACTTTAAAACCTGACAGCTGGTCTTGTTCTGCTACATGAAAACACTTACGGACGTGACTTGGCGAGATCGGAACGTTTTTTGGCAGATCTTCGCCACGCTAGCGACCGTCCTTTTGCTAATCGACGCCGTTTAACGCCGTCCGACTGTGAGCTTCGTCCAAACGGTCGACCGAGCGTGAACCTAAACACCCGCGTTGTTGCATGTGCCTGAAAAGACCCGACCCAAACATCCTGACCCCGTTTCACGAGAGACGTTCGGATCGCCAGCCGATGAGAACGGGGCAGCTTCACGCAGCGGTGACCTCCAGAGGGCTGCTCGGGAGCACACTTCCTCCCCAGGGGTCAGTGGGCTAGGGACCACAGGGAAGATCTTGGCATCCAATAGACGGATTGTGTGTCTTTTCCTGTGAGGGCCCCTCAACCCAACGAGGGGTATTTCCAACTCGTCTCCAGCCATTGTACTGAGAATATTCGCCGACTACCCCGCAGCTCCCGAAAAACATTCAAAGGCAGGAAAGAGAGGAGAACCTCGCTGCTGACCAACAGGATATATTTACAGTAGAGGAGTCAATCTGTTATTGTGAAGCAGCCTCTGTCAGCAGCAGGATGTTTGGCATTCCCAGCAGGCATGTCGCTGGCAGCGGGACACTCGGACATTCCTCTTTGCGTCTTATCTTTCTCATTAATGCATAGACGGCGAGTCGGGGGGGGCGGAGCAGCCGGTAAAGGCACCTACCTGTGTGTGAGTAGATGAACCACAGGGCTCCGGTCAACAGGGCGCCGATCACGAAGGCGGCGAAGGCGATCCCCACCACCGTGGGCGTGTCCAGCACGTACAGCGCCTCTGCGGGGAGACGAAACGTTCATACGCGTTGACGGGACAACTCGGGAACGTTTGAAACCGTTCGGAGCCACGAAGTGCCCAACCGGCAATGAGTAAACATAGACGTTACACATTAGTGACAGCACGAGGACATTGTGTGACGGGCCAATCATTTGTTAAATAATAAGAATGCCTAAACATAAAAGATGTATCTTTTTTTTTTTAGGGCATATATTCCATTTACCATGTTTTTCATGTCTTCCATTCATTTGTTAAGCGAATTTGAATGCGACTAATTCATAATTAGAATTTCATTATTGATGTCTTATTGGTTTATTTACCACTGAACATTCTTGGGGCTTTATATAATTCATATATACAAAGAGACAACGAGGATAATGGAGAGGGGACCGCATGGTGCAGGGTTCTTACACTTTCGGATTTCCATGACTTTTCCATGACTTTAAATCAAATTTCCATGACTAAATTGAAATCTCGGTAAAAATAAATAAAATTTAGAACATTTTACGTATTGAGAGCGTATGCCGGCTTATATTTTGAGCGTCTTTCTTTAAAAAACATATTTATTATTTCAAACTCGGCGTAAATGAACATTTCCATGACTTTTCCAAAACTTTTATGATTACATTTTTTCCATGACTTTTCCAGTCCTGGAAATGACCATTTTAAAATGGACTTTTCCAGGTTTTCCAAGACAGTACGAACCCTGATGGTGACTGTGGGTCAGTGGTTAGCAGTACCGTCTTTCAGGGTTGGCGGTTCAATCCCAGCCCTAGTCGATATGTCCTTGAGCAAGACACTAAACCCCTATGTCTACGGTGTATGAATGTAATGATTGTAAGTCTCTTTGGCTGAATGTAGTCATGATGTCGAGGGACTTACCGTCACCGTAAGGACCTTCTGGGCTTTGGGTCGCTCTCTGAGGAGGAGTTACTGCAGAACAAGAACAAACGAGGACATGTCAGAGGGTGTTACCCGTCATGTTATAGTGATGCATGTTTTGGAAAGATCCATTTAAATTACTCAAAGTCAGCCCCGGTCCTCCGGCCCGGGGCTGACTTTGAGTAATTTAAATGGAGGACCGGCAACAGGACTGATATTGTCCTGTGTTGATAAGCAGCTTTCTGAGGAATGTGACACAGAAACCTGAACCGGGAAGAGAGTGGACCGCTCCGTCAGCTGACGTGCTTCCTGGAGGATGAACCTCCTGACTCCCTCCCGACAAAGTGTATTTTAAGGCTTTTTTATAAGAGACATTGGCCGCCATATCGCAACGGGGAAAAAAAACGGGAAAAACTCAAGAGGCGATAGCCGGGTGCGCGTCCGAGCCTCCGGAAAACAATGGGAGCTATTCTTGGACTGGACACCTCGGGAGTTTTCATATCGCATAAATGGATGATGACGGGTCATCAGCTGGGGGGGGGGGGGGGAGGGGTTTAATATCAGAGGGGACGATGGCCCGGCAGACGTTCTTTCTGCGGAGCGCCCGGCCCCTCCTCGCCACATCACTCCGGCGTTATCTGTCCCGTGTGACCGATAGAGAAGAAAGGGGGAGGAGCTTGACGGAGAGGGGGAATTTACACAACTCTCATCTAGAAGAAGCGATGAAACTCAACGCTCAAAGCTTTTTTTTTTCAAAATGAAGCCATCGGGGGGGCCGTTCTCTCCTTTACCAGAACCAGACGGCACGCAGGGAGTCGAACTCACCACTTGTGTTTGCAGCTTGAAGCCGCCGCCGGAGCTGGAGCGTGTATCATATATCTTTATGAACATCATTTGTTTACGTAAGCTTTCCTCGCTGTGGGATTGAGCGAGCGTGTTTTTGTTTAACGCTGACCCCTCCTCACAGGGATGGGCCCGGCTGTTCGTACTTCTGAAGCTCGTTACTGTAACAGAGCGCTGCAGGAATGAGTCCTGAAACGAGGGAGTGAGTCAGCGTTTTTTTTTTTCTTCCCTTCCGGTGACCTCGTCTCAAAGTCAAGGTGTTTTTTTGATTTTTAGTTTTTATCGGTTTTGGTTAGGTGCCTAAAATAAGGTGTGCGGTTAACACAAGGTGAAGAGATTTTAACGTTTTGGATTCCACGACATAAGAGATGTGAGTGAATATGATTAAGCCTTTAAAGCAACACTATGTAACAATTGTACCTTAAAATAACAGCTTGTAAAAAATGGTGCCGCTACAATGACTTTTAATCGGGGGTCTGTGGGGTGAAAACTTCACTATGTACGATTTTTGAGCCGCCCGGTCGCGGGCGGATGTACTCCGACCTGCTTTCTGGCAGTGATTACGCAACGTCATATAGTGTTTTTTACTCAAACTCAAAAGAGCCATATGCTTTACCAAAAGAGCCATATATGGCTCGAGAGCCAGAGGTTCCCGACACCTGATCTATCGTAACTGGGTATTTACGACACTGAAGTAAACGTTAAATACCTGAAGGGGGCGCTACAAGGGAAAAACTACATAATGGGGCTTTAAGTGTCATAAACAAGGCGCAAACTAGTCCGCCGTTACAGACCTGTTGCGTATACTCGCGCTCATGTGGTCGTGGTGTATTTGCTCGTAGCCTAACTTCAGCTTTTTACGTCCACACTTTTACAATTAAATAAAAGGGGTAAACTTGCGTTAAGTTCTCGCTGCTGAACGAAGCATCAAAAGTATCGCGTTAGCTCGTTTTCCTGCAATAACCCAAAACTTCAATGGAAAATAAATCCCATTGACTTTTAGGGGGAACCAATGGGATGCGAACTTCTCTAACTGGAGCTGGAATCCAAATCTAGAAGTAGTTTTATAACAACAACTAAGTGATACACACAGAAGAGCGATCTCATTGCAAACACTGCAGTTTCGGCCCGTCCAGTAGATTTAACCACGACAACCCAGTTACTGAGGGGTTTCTTTTGACATTACGGTTGAATTGTGATGTCAATAAACTCGACTTATTACAGGTTTTCCATCTTGATCCTCTATTCTCTGCTGACGTAATCCTGCTCGCAGTGGTGCAACAATACAATCGGCACTGCCAACCCCTCGCATCAATTATACTTTTCAACCGTTCCTGAACGTTACCAGATCCAATAAAATTTATTGTGGAGCCGTAAATCTACTTCTGATGGTCGGGCTTTGAGGCAGTTATATTTTTCCATGCACCAAGTTGGCCAAAAATGGACCCTTCTTGATTTCTATATCCAGTGGAACTCTTTTGGATGCTGTCACATTCAAAAAATCAGCTTGTTTTGCACAAGAGATGCCTTTTAAATAGAGCTGTTTTTGTTTGGGTCTGTGTTTTTATTAGCATATTTGTGTTTACTGTATCTGTTCCCTGGTAAATAAACGCCGTGGAGATGGCGTGGTAATGCGCTGGCCGGTGCCTGCTCCGGACTAGTGTAGCTCATTCACTCATTACTGGAAGTTTCAGAGTCTCAGCGTTTCAGAGTCAACACTGGGACTTCTGTGCAAAAAGAAAAAAGTGCATTAAAAAAAGGGTATTAAAAAAATAATAAAACCACCCACTTGAGGCAGAATGTCTGCACTTCCTCAACCGGCCACTAGAGATGCACGAGACACATCCAGCCACCCAGTGCATCCACACTGGCCTTCGCCATTTAAAATGACGTGATGCATATTAAATTAAAACCGTAAGTCGTTGCCGTCGGAGTCGAACTGACCACTAGGATAAGGTTGACGCCATTGCTCCGAGGGGATGATGATTTGTAAAGCTCTGGGTCGTTCACCGGGGATCAGGGCACTCGTGATATCCCCCGCATCTCAGCTTAGGTCATAATTAGTCAAATGTGACCGTGGTTACCTCAGGCTGCCCCCCACCCCCCCCCCCCCGCACACACACACATCTACACACAGACACACACACATCTGCAGGCTGCTCCCTCCCTTCGATTACACTCACGGCCCCTGGAGTCTCGGCAGTACAATGAGCGGCTAAACAAGTGATGATCGAGGGGCCTTTAGGGCTCTGGCTGGGCTCCCAAAGACAACAGGAGGACCTCCACTCACCACACACACACACACACACACACACACACACACACACACACCCTTCTCTCCTTCTCCTGTGGAAAGGGGAAGCCACAGTGAAGTCTCTAAGTGAAAACAACTGGAGCTCGGTGCTGTATGATTCCTCTTTTTTCCACCTCTCCCTCAGTAGAGACCGGTCACGAATCCTTCTACTAAATTCAACCACATGCTATTACCCACACACACACACTCACACACACACACACACACACATTGTATACAGACAATGATGTAAACAGACACATGGGCACATACACACAATCACACACACTGACGCTTAAGGGTGACCAGATGTGGGGAAGTGAAGCGAAGTGTTTTGGTGGTTTTGTGGTCCCTTAATTTCCCTTATCACACTTTATACTCATACATGTAAGTCAGAGATTAATTCAGCATTAACAGTGCCGGAGAAAATTGAAGAAAAACGTGGATGATAGTGACAGGAGCTTTTTTTAAACCCACGTGCACGTGGAGCTCGTGGAGATCTCAGGTAGTGTAAACGGTGTTTTTTCTGCTGACCTGTTTCCTCTGAGTGATCAGGTCCGTCCACCACGACCAGCGGCTTGGTCGACGTCTTGGAGTTCATCATCATCGCCAGGATGTTGTCCACAGAAAGAGAATCGCACGTCTCACTGGGTTGCAGGCACTGTGTGGACAGAATTGACTTTAACTTAAAATTTATAATCGCGAAATCCCTCCATCCATAACCCCAAAAAAGACACACGTCACAAAAAATATTTTATACTCAGAAAACCAACAAATGGCAAACTCTTGAGCATGATAGGAAATCAGAGTATCACAACTAGAACTACAAGTCCCCCGCAACTTTATCCAGGGTTCTTACACATTTTGATTAATGGATTTCCATGACTTTTTCATGACTTTTTCATGACTTTAAACTAAATGTCCATGACCAAACTGAAATCTCGGTAAAACATGAACAATTTAGAACATTTTGCGTATTGAGAGCATACGCAGGCTTATATTTTGAGCGTCTTTCTATAAAAACATATTCATTATATCAAACTTGGTGTAAATGAACATGTAATTATAACACATTTCCATGACTTTTCCATAACTTTTATGATTTAAGTTTTTTATTTTCCATTTACCATGTTTTTCATGTCTTCCATTCATTTGTTAAGCGAATTTTAATGCGACTAATTCATAATTAGAATTTCATTATTGATGTCTTATTGGTTTATTTACCACTGAACATTCTTGGGGCTTTATATAATTCATATATACAAAGAGACAGCGAGGATAATGAAGAGGGGACCGCATGGTGCAGGGTTCTTACACATTTCGACCCATGACTTTAAATCACATTTCCATGACTTTTCCATAACTTTTATGATTTAAGTTTTTTCCATGACTTTTCTAGGCCTGGAAATGACCATTTTAAAATTCCATGACTTTTCCAGGATTTCCATGACCGTACGAACCCTGTTTATCACTACTTCTACTTCACATTTTAAGGTGAAAAGATGTTTAAAAAAAAAGATGGTTGTAAGAGCTAGACAGACAACAACACAGTGAGACTAAAAAACAAAGATGCTTCTGCAGCTGGACGCTTGGCACACGTGACATTGATTAATGTTGATTCATGTACTCTACGCCGCGGGAAAAAAAACGTGCAATCAAATCAGAGGCCAAAAGACGATGATGGCGCGTACCGCGGGTAGCCTCTGGTTGCTCCGAGGTCTCCTGGTGCACAGAGACATCTCGCAGTGCAGGAACAGCAGCGACATGTTGAACTTTGAGTCGAAGGTGAAGCTGAAGGTCTTCTTCTCCGACGGCGCGTGCGGCGCCGGGAAGTCCCTCGGGGCGTAGAACTGGACCGAGTCGTCCGTGGGGCACACGGTCTCGATGAGGGCGTAGCCCGAGGCCACGCTGGGGTTGGAGTTGGGGGAAATGAAGCACGATATGAGGGTGAAGCCCAGCTCCGGGTCGGAGGCAGCAGATGTGACCTGAAGGAGGAGAGGAAAAGGGTTTTCTTTTTTACCTTCGCATTGAAAATGTTATTCGCATAAGTTAAAAAGTATTAAACTGAATCGCGTGTAATTTGGTGGGATGATTGGTTATTATCCGGCGACCATTTGATTAGATTTTGGGATCGATCGGGTCAAAGGTCAAGGTCATGAGAAGGTCAAAATCTTCTTTTTACTATAGTGCGGCCAATTTTTATCCAATTGGCATGCAACTAATGCCAAAATGTTCATAATTCAATTATATAAATGTCCATAGATATAAATGTATGACAAACTAAAACGATAGACTAAAACGGAAAATATATTTAATTGAATTTATTTTTTTGTCTGCGTGTTACTCGCATAACTAAAAAAGTATTGAACCGGATCGCGTGAAATTTGGTGGGCTGATTGGTTATTATCTGGGGACCATTTGATTAGATTTTGGGATCAATCGGGTCAAAGGTCAACGTCATGAAAAGGTCAAAATCGCATTGAATCCCGTGAAATTTGGTGTCAATTTCTATCCAATTGGCTTGCAACTAATGCCAAAATGTTCATAATTCAATGCCCAATCTTGTGATATGCGAAGGTATGCGCTCTACCGAGTGCCCGCTCTAGTTTTAAATGTATTCTTCAGTTACTTATCATCAGGGTTCTTACACATGTTGACCAATGGGGTGTCCATGACTTTTCCATAACTTTTGCAGGACTTTAAACATTTCCATGACCAAACATTGTGTGAAATCTGTATGCATGAAAAAGTGAGAACATGTAGTATTGTATACTAACAATGAGAATTCCAAAGCATACAGCATGTACACACAGTGAAAATTAACACGTGAATAAAACACATTTCCATGACTTTTCCAAAGCTTTTGTGATTTCATTTTTTTTCCAGGACTTTTCCAGGCCTGGAAATAAATGTTTTTAAATTCCATGACTTTTCCAGGTTTTCCAAGACCGTAGGAACCATGTATCATGGGTCAGAAGTGAAGTCTGCATGCTTTGTGCTGATAAAAACTACCGCCATCATTTATACTGTTCTTATGCTGCATATTTTAAATCCCTAATGTAAAAAAATAAAAAATAACAGAGTAGTAGTGTTTCCTAAACTGTCATACTCTTCCTTTTCGCTAATTAATATTTTGTACAGGAACGATAGATCACGTTATATTCTGTAACGATGATGACAGACCCGAGATACGTCAGCACTTCGGAGCTTGTTAAGCGTCTTTCTGCTCATTTTGGGGGGATTTATGGACGTATATTTAATGCCAAGATTGCTCTCATAAACCCGCCGTACACTTTACAGAACCAAACAGCAGGAGGACGCCGTTAAAAGTGTGAATATCGGGCTATTATTCATCAGGTGCAGATGAAAAGGGCTGAAAGTGAATTCTTCGTGTCAGCCTGACGCACAGAAAACCCTTTGTGACCGGCTGGCTCAGCGGCCACGCTGTTAGCGAAGCACCTCCCACCGATATTGTCATTAATCATCCTATCAGATGACCTCAGAGTACGAGTCTTTGCCATCTCTTACGTGAACTTCATAATTGTGTTGCGAAAGTGAAGGATTTTGAGGCGGACCAGACCGGACTCCGAGACAGGAGAGAGGAGGCGATGCAGAGAATATGAAGGACGAGAACATTACAAGAAATTTACTTTGTGGATGCCACACCGAGAGATCAAAGGGTTTGAAGCCCCGGACCAGGGGTCGGGAACCTCTGGCTCGCGAGCCATATATGGCTCTTTCGGTGACGGCATATGGCTCTTTTGAGTTTGAGTTAAAAAAAATAAAATAATAATCTCTATCGCACCAGATTACAGCAGAAGTAATTTAAGGTCCCTTTGCTTAAAGAGGCACGTCTTTGTTCTCGCGCCGCAGAGACGAGCTCCGATATACCGCCGTGTGTGTGCACATTGGGACGGAGCAAAGAAAAAGTCACCTGCAACCCCCCCCCCCCCCCCCCCCATAGCATCATGCAGCACCAGAAATCGCAATAAAATTATACGTTAAAAATACCATATGGCTCTCAATGAAATCTATTTAGAAATATTTGGCTTTTACGGCTCTCCCAGTCAAAAAGGTGCCTGACCCCTGACCCCTGCCCCGGACAGAGAGCACAGCTTTCTTACGACAGCCTTTCATTCGGGAGCGAAAGCACACATTGCACCAGACAACCAGCGCCTTAATCTGCACGACGAGCAAAACAATAAGGCGTACCTCCACGAAGACCTGCTGCTTTTGCGAGACGGTGTAGAAGGCCTGGCGCGAGGGGTTTCTGAACGGCAGCGTGTCGTACATCTCCATGCTGAACGTGGCGTTGCTGGGCGGCGGCCTGCCGGGCCCCGGCACGATCCTGGGAAGCGTGGCCGACGTCTTCTGGCTCTTTCGGTACGTGCAGTTGAACTGGAAGGAGACGGCGACGGGAACATCAGCAGAGTTCTGACACCTGATACTAAGCACCTTCGCCCCGTGTGTGTGTGTGTGTGTGTGTGTGTGTGTGTGTGTGTGTGTGTGTGTGTCTCAGTGTTTGATCACATTAGATCGGATCATAAAAATGGGGAAGAAACACAAACTGTATGAACAAGATCAATAAGTGGGAACAATGGGTCGGATGAGACGAAAGGGAAAATACGTCCGTAGAGGGAATACGATGGAGAAACTTCAAAAATGGAAACTGTCAGGTTCAAGTCCATAAAACAGACATCATGGAAAGACAAGGAGATTGCAAGAAGAGTCTTTATGTGCACCAGGGGAAATGGACTTTCTTCCAGCTCTGAATGATTTACATAGATGAGCGTTGGTCTGGACTTGTCAACCCCCCCCCCCCCCCCCCCCCAAAAAAAAATGAGAGCGCCACAATGATTCTCACCACTATGACGGAGTGGTGCTCCGCCGGCTCCGGGAACGTCCTCTTTACCTCCAGCACGTCTCCGGATTCCAGATCCTCGTAATCCAGCGGCCGGCCGCTCCCATCCTTATTCTCCGCGTGACTAATCAGGACCTGTAATCCACAGAGACGCAGGTTACTCAACAGAAAACACTTTGCGGCGTCAGCTAGTGAGTAAGACAAGAAGAAAAAAAAACTTTCACGAAAATCCGTTCCAGATTTGTATTATTTTATTTATTCCTTAAAACAGATCCAGTTGTGCGAGTCGAGTTTTCCGCGAGCCAAAAACACGGAGATTCAAATCTCGGAGGAGGAGTTGCCAAAAAGGACATTTTGCAACCGAATAGTTGGATTTTAAAATGTGGGAACGTCCCGTGGTTTCGGCAGTGGGACGAAAACATAAAATGTACTTTTTTATTTCTCAGCGGGGCGGATGAATGTCAAGGGGTCGGACATGAGGCCCGGCGCTTTGAGATCATGGAGAGTCAACGAGGCGAGAGGGCGCTCTCGGTGTGAGAAGGTTTTTCTTGAGCCTGCAACAAATTAGTGAGGTGATGTGCCTCTGTGGAATTAAATCAACGTGTCACAGGACCGCAGAAACAACAGGCAAATGATCCGTGTCGGGTCCCAGACAATGACCCGTTTTTATCTCTTGTGACTCGAGGTCAGAGGTTATCCCTGCATCCAAGTGCAAACACAAAAGACGACCTTGGACTCGCGCCCGGGTTTCTCGAATCGGCATCGGACAGCAGATTTCCCTCGCACAAAAGATCTGGAAAAGGTCGCAGAGGAAGCGATTCATCGTCGCTTGTCGGGAACAAACACGTCTGAATGAATGCATTCCGCAATAATGAAGACGACTCGGCGGACGCTGAATCCCACGCTGTTCGCCGGCGCTTTCAACTTGTCGTGTTTCTCCGCGGTCTCCGTTCATCCGGAAAAAGAAAAAGGAAAAAGAAAACAATTTGTGGGAAAAGCGCTTCGGCGTCGACGCCTCTGAGTGGGCTTGACGACTTCTAGCTGCCGTTGCTCGGAAAACACGACGTCAACTTCCGCGAGCCATTAAAGCTCCATTATGTAGTTTTCCCTTGTAGCGCCCCCTGCAGGTATTTAACGTCTACTTCAGTGTCGTAAATACCCAGTTACGATAGATCAGGTGTGGTGAACCTCTGGCTCTGAGCCATATGTGGCTCTTCAGGTGACGCATATGGCTCTTTTGAGTTTGAGTTAAAATAAATAATCTCCACCCGCCCCCCTGTAACTTTCTCTCTCCTCCAGATGACAGCAGCAGTAATGTCAGGTCCCTTTCTTAAAGACGTCTTTGTTCTTTTACTAAACTAAATGTCTGTTATTGGTCGTCTCCACAGCACCATGTCTCTCTGTCTCTACACGTCGCGTAGCGGAGCAAATAAAAAGTCCCCTGTGAGGTGGACTGGACTATGTGACGTTGGTCATCACTGACAGAAAGCAGGTCCAAGGACCGGGCGGCTCCAAAATCTTACATAGTCGGGTGTTTAGCCCACAGACCCCCGATGGCAAAAAAATGGACAGACGGAAGGGAGGACGGACCGAGGTACGGACGGAGGGACAGACGGAGGGACAGAGCGACCGTCTTGGTATCTCCCTTATAAACGACGGTCCAGTCACGCAGCCTGTCTGAGCGACTGGACCGTCGTTTAGCCTGTGGTGGTGGAGCTGTACTCACAGAGTTGATGTGCAGCGCCATGGGGCCGCCCTGCATGGGATACACGGTGGTCAGACAGCCGGTCAGAGGCGTCTCCAGCGTGTAGTGGGTGGCATTCACTTTGGCTTTGCAGGCCGGGTCTTGAAGAGTGAGGTTGGCATGAGCGAAGCCGTTCGCCTGAGGAAACGTCAAAACACGAAGGGGAACATTGGATCAACATCAAAAAAGACAAACTTTCCCTTAACTATTAACCCATTTTCGGAATAAAAAGATAGTCAAAAACAGCAAAGTGGTGTGAGATTCTTGAGTTCCCAGGAATAAACAAATCCCACAAGGTGGTCTAGCTCCAGCGCCAGCTTCTCCTAATTACAGTCCACGCCAGTTTCCAGGCTGTGATGTGGGCCAACCCGCGCTCCGACGCCAAACGCCGTGCTTCTTGCTTCAATGTCGGCTTTTGTTTTAACGGGGAGGCTGGCATTTCAATAAAAAGTTATAGATTAATGACAACATTTCTCATTGCACCGCATTTATTTTTTATTTTACTTGTGTACTTTAATCCGTTTATCGGCAGCCAATTCCGATCTCTGCAGCGGAAGGGCCTCGTATAAATCTACAAGTGACCTTTAGATGTGTTACCACACTGAGTATTGTGGTGTGATAAAGTACCAGCTTTAGATGATTTACTGATATAAAAAAGAAGAAGAAAAAAAAGCATGGAGGTTTGTGTTGGCATTTTCTTCATCACAGTGCAGAGGAGATTAATTCTGGCTCCTCATTGGTCCTGACACATTCTCTTTGGTGTCCTCCATGTTTTGTTGTTTTCTGTTCGTCTCGTCACAATTTGTCACATTAAGACTGCGTCGCATGGGGAGGAAATGTAAAAAATAATAAAGAAAAAATACTCGGAGGCTAATGCGACTGATCGGACTCTGAAAAAATGTATATATATATATATGGATATATATATATATATGGATATATATACGTATATATATATGTGTATATATATATATATATATATATGTATATATACATATAAGAATATATATGAATATGTATAATTTTATAATATATATAATTTTGCTCAATTAATTAGCTGAATGACTTATTTATCTATTACGATTGCTATTATTTAAAATAAGAAAAACACAATTTCCTGGTTAGAGCTACAGTATGGCCTAATCCTCTTACTAAAATGAATAAATTACTATTTTTGTGGTAAATAGTTGTAAAAAGTTTTTAAAATGTTATATGGTATTTATAGATAAGATGTCTGTGTTTCTAGTTTGGGTGTTTTCGGTGTTATGTCGTGTGTTAAAGTCTTATAATAATATGTTTGGAGGCAAAAAGAACTGATGCACACTCACTTGCAGGGTTTCTTTATCGATGCTGACCACCATCCTCGTGTCCTCGCACTGCACGCTGAGGCCCACGCTCAGAGCGCCCTGCTGCTCCTCGGGCTCGCCGTGCTCGCCGTGCTCCCAGGGCCGGCCGCCGAGGGGGGAGGAGGGCAGCGAGAGGAAGGGCAGGCCGGCGGCCGCGGGCGGGGGGAAGGGGAAGGGCAGAGCGGAGCGGCGGGCCGCGGCCCCGGCTCTCGCGTGGGGACCCGAGTCGCGCAGGATGAAGAGCTCCGGAGGCAGGATGCTGTCCATAGGATCCACCACGTCTGGAAGGCACACGTTGTTAGAACCTCCCGAGGCGCGGCAATCACACTGGACCACGACTAGAAACATTTTGACCGATTGATTTCCAGGATTTTAAACCAAATTTCCATGACCAAACTGAAATCTCGGTGTATACATGATTTTTTTTGTTGAAAATGTAGTATTCAAACAAGGAGAATTACAAAGCTTTAAATGAAACAAGTGAATGAGAGACAATAGTTTGATTAAAAGAATAAACATTTGTAAACATGTTTATTCTCAGAAACACTTATATAAATGGTTATTCTTTAAATCAAACTATTATCTTTTACGTTTGGACTTGGCGTACACCGGTTTATTTTTTGAGCCTCTTCCTTTAAAAAACATATTAATTATTTTAAACTCAACGTAAATGAACAGGTGATTATAACACATTTCCATGACTTTTCCAAAACTTTTATAATGTAAGTTTTTTCCATGACTTTTCCAGGCCTGGAAATGACCATTTTGAAATTCCATGACTTTTCCAGGTTTTCCATGACTGTACGAACCCTGAGAAAACCCTCTCACAATGTCACACTAGTTTCTCGATAATGACTGTAAAATGTGCGGGGTTCTGACAAAATTCATTGAATGTATTTTAACTCTAAATCTGTCCTTCTGTACACATGACATATATTGTTCTGTCCATCCTCCTCTGTTGCTCTCCTGAAGGTTTCTTCCCTTTTTTTCCCCCTGAAGGGTTATTTGGGAGTTTAACCTGATCCGATGTGAGGTCAAAGGTCAGGGATTTCTATGTGTACAGATTGTAAAGCACTCCGAGACAAATTAGTAATTTGTGAAATTGGGCTATACAAAAATAAACTGAATCGAATTGAATTATGATAAATTAGCAGCAGCTGCTTAAAAGCCCAGCTGTAATTCACCTGCACACCCTATTCATATTCCTGGGGGCGTGTCTCCGGTTTACCTGGCTCTCTGAGGCGGATGTTGAAGTGGTTTGCCACGGGAGTGTTGGTGTACGACGTGGCCGGACCGTAGCCGTGCTCCCCGGCCCACTTGATCAAGGCCTGTGGCCCCGATGGCAGGTGCTGCTTGGGGGATTTTGACACTTGCATCAGTCTCTCCGTGTTCATGCTGACACTCACGGTATCCGAGGCCTGCGGAGAAGAAAGCAGAGTCGGGATTTAGCTGGTCTCAGGGTTCTTACACATGCTGACCAATGGATTTCCATGACTTTTCCATGACTTTTCCATGACTTTAAACCAAATTCCCATGACCAAACTGAAATCTCGGTATAAACATTAACAATTTAGAACATCTGGCGAATTGAGAGCGTACGCCGGCTTACCTTTTGAGCGTCTTTCTTTTAAAAAAAATATTGATTATTTCAAACTTGGTTATAACGTGATTATAACAAATTTCCATGACTTTTTCAAAACTTTTATGATTTGAGTTTTTTCCATGACTTCTCCAGGCCTGGAAATTACCATTTTAAAATTACATGACTTTTCCAGGTTTTCAATGACCGTACGAACCCTGCTGTCTTATCGAGAGAGAGAAAACACTGTATATTTACGACGGATCCTTTTAAAGATCTTCGGGAACAAAAGACGTGATTCACTGCTCCGCAGGTATCCGACTTTCAAGTAGAGTCCTGCTCTCATTCCGCGGCAAGTGTGAATCATGTGTTTGAGGCGATGGGCGTGTCGGCGCTCGATAAAAGTCGGGTCTCGCCCCCGCTACTCCACATGCAGCACTGATTAATTCGCACGGCCCTTTCCCACACATTCACCGCTCTTGAGCAACGGCGAGGAGAAGCAGATCTCTGACGGAAGCGGGGCGGCGTTATTTACGAGGCTATCGTATCGCAGAAATTGTTGTCGCTCTTCCAAAAAAACTGCTTGCGCAAAGCCCAGCATCCCACTTGTCATCGCTGTCAAATAGAGAGTCTTAAATGTCAGTTTTATGGGAACAAAACCTGAGACCTGTTGTTGTTGTTGTTGTTGTTGATGATGATAATGACCGAGGGCAACAAACAAGCCCTTCAAACACACATTTGTGAATTTTGGTAACTTGTGAACATGTTTTCAAAACACTTCTGAGCTTCAGAGATACAAGGAAACAAAAGAATTCCCCCTGATAATGGTGATGGAAATCCGCAGCTCGCCAAATTCAGAGGGATTCCCCCTCGGTGGACGATGGACGTCTGATTCAAGTTTTATCCCGATGCATCTGGTCGTGGAGTTATCTTGTTAAAATCTACATTCATAACCCAAACATTGTTGTACAGGTAAAGGCAGGGTTCTTACACATTTTGACCGATGGATTTCCAGGACTTTTCCAGGACTTTAAACCAAATTTCCATGACCAAACTGAAATCTCGGTTTAAACATGAACAATTTAGAACATGTTGTGTATTGAGAGCGTACGGCGGCTTACATTTTGAGCGTCTTTCCTTAAAAAACATATTAATTATTTCAAACTCTGCGTAAATGAACGCGATTATAACACATTTCCATGACTTTTTCAAAACTTTTATGATTTACGTTTTTTCCGTGACTTTTCCAGGCCTGGAAATGACCATTTCAAAAAATTGCTAAAAAAGTGCCGCGTCATGCCTGAGGCGCTCCTCGTCGGGAGGTTCGGCCGTTGCGCGGCGAGCGGACGCAGAACCCGCCCTCGCACACCGCCACTGACAGGCTGACGGGCCACGAGACTCCATCCTCGTCATAAAAATTACCCGAAGTCTCCGGTAGAATGAAGTATTTTGATAAATGCCCGACATTAGCCGTCTGCTTCGGTGTTAACGCGCTCTCAAAAAAAGCCACGGTTTAAAATTCCATCCCTGGAGCGATTTACAGTTTGTGTTTGGACGACTGCCAACTCCCCATCGACGTGATCTACAGTTGTGTACATAGGTGTCACGTTATTATAGTTCCTCACGGGCCCCGGGAGACTCAAACAGCACTAATGGAGATTTAATATCAATACTTATCCTCAGCTTTCATAAGTATAAAAACAGATTTCTAAGTAAAGCGCATTGTGACGTGTGGATAGCCAGTGTCGGTGTTGTTGTGCGTGGCGAGGAGCTCCTAACGGGGGGGGGGGGGGGGGGGGGCAGTGTTCTCGGCTCTGATCACACCCACCTGCTCCACCTGCTCCTCCCACCTCGCCCCTGGCTCTCCAAACGTGGCGACGTGAGATGTCACAGTTTTCTTTTCTGAGAACTCGTTATCCCCTCCCACCTCCGGGTGTGACAACGCTCTTCTGCCATTGGTGCAGAGCGGTGAGATCGGAGCAACATGACACGCACGCTTAAATCTGAGCCGTGCGGACAGAGGTGTTTTTTCCTACAGGCGGTATAGGCGGCCGCCTAGGGCGCCATTCAGAGGGGGGCGCAAAACAATTTGCCCAGCAAAAAAAATAAATATATTTTTTCAAGTTTTCTTTTTGTTACTGTCAGGGTTTGAACCCACAACCTTGTGTTCATCGAACACGTGCTTCTACCCACTAAGCCACAGCTCCTACTGAAATTTTTTTTCACACTACATCTACTTCTCTTCTCTACCATAAGTACAATACCATAAGATAATTTTTTTTCCACGAGTGAAGCTCGCCTAGAGCGCCAAATGTGCTGGAGCTGCCCCTGCGTGCGGATGTTCATGGACATTAGTGTGTGTGTGTGTGTGTGTGTGTGTGTGTGTAGTGCTGCTCGCTCACCACCACTTCCAGCTTCCCCATCACGCCGTGGGCCTTGACGACCCAGTTGACGGACTTGGTGCACTTGAGCATCAAGACGACGTCGCGATGCAGCGGGCCGTCGTCCTCCAGAGGCCGCAGGTCCACGATGACGTCCACCTGGAAAGCGCTGTGGGGGGAAAGAGGATAGAAGCTTATTAATGTCATATTACATATAGTTATATACATATATGAGATGTATTCTCTGCCTTTAACCCATCCTTAGTTATTAAGGAGCAGTGGGCTGCAGTGATGCACCCGGGGAGCAGCTGGGGTGTTCAGTGCCTTGCTCATGGACACTTCGACTTGCAACTAATGGGGGGAGCGGGGATCGAACCCACGACCTTGGGGTTGCAGGAGGACCCCCCTTACCCCACTGAGCTACAGCCGCCCAGGGAAAGGAGAGGGGGGAAATGATTTTTTTGGACTGCGAGGTCTACGCGGTTATCACGCCTCTTGTGTCTGTCTGGCCAACTCATTAAAAAAAAATGGTCGCATTCCCAAGATTTAAAACAAATAAAATGCAGAGCTAGACAGGACAGACACTGGACGTGTTCCCAGATCTGCTCTCTGTTGGGAGGATGAAATAATCACTCCGCTGGGGGAGTGAGGAGATAATCTGGCAAACGCCGAGTTCGAGACCCAGTTTTGAAATATCCTTCTCAGAAAGAACACCGGTAAGCTACGATTAATCCCCCCCCACACACACACACACACACACCAGTCTTGATGCCATCCAAAACAGATTCCTCAGAGATCTCGAGCGAGAGCGTCTCGACCTTCGACGAATAAAACCCGCGACGGCGTGTTTTCTCTCACCTGCTGGAGTTCGGCGCTTGCAGCTCCACGATGTGGACCTCCTGGTCCTTGTCGGGCCCGGAGAGGACGCAGCCCTTGGACGACTGCGGCTCCACGTAGCCGCCCAGGTAGTTCAGAGACAGGAACTTGGTATCGATCTTGCAGGTGTCAGAAAACAGCGGATCTGAGGGAGGAGGAGAGATTGTTTGTGTTACCGGGCGGGGGTTCTTCTGACCTCTGACCTCCCATAAAGAGGAACACAGCCTTTTTCTTGTAGCCTCCAGGTACAGTACAGGGATGAGGCCATCTCCACGCTCCGGTTGGCGCGACCCCGTCTTCTCGTGAACGGGGAAATGTTTTTGAAGATAATTCCGCCGAAATACCAGGACAATAAAAGGCGTAAACACATTTCATTTGTGTCCACTTGTCACTTTTTTGGGGTTCAACCGCTTAGAAAGTCCAGAATAGTGTCTCAGCGCACACGAGACAGCTGCTTCCTT
Organism: Liparis tanakae; assembly: GCA_036178185.1. Lineage (NCBI taxonomy): Eukaryota > Metazoa > Chordata > Actinopteri > Perciformes > Liparidae > Liparis > Liparis tanakae. The sequence continues at coordinate 5,449,176 of CM070102.1, forward strand.
ATTTGGCAAACAGAGCCTCGGACAAAGTGTAAACTGAAAGTTGGCACCTTTCCTATCCGGAACCCTAGTGGCTCTCGAAAGGAGCTGGGGGGCTAGAGCGGCGGCCTGCTTGGGGAAGCAGAGTGAGGGTCCGTCCGACCGTCCGTGGAAAACTAACGGAGTAAACACTGCGGCACTCTAAGGTTGTGTGTGTGTTTTTGTTTGTTGCCAAACCGCAGCCCCTCTAATGACACCGGACGAACGCCCGCCGGCTGAGCAACCACGGCAACCGACAACACAAGAGGCGGAACCTATCGGCGGCGGCGGCGGGAGCCGCGCTATTTCCCCTCCAGACGCGGAGCCTCGCTCCATTCCCCACGTGGCCGAGGACGCTCGTTAAAAGTCAAGATGTCTCCCCCCGTCTGAGAGCCGGCGCGATGCGAGAGATGGACGTGGCTGCCAGCGGAGAGACGAGCCGCCGCGAGGACATCCATCACCAGCCTCCTTTGAGAAACCTGCCGGTTGTCCTCCCATCCTCCTCTTCCTCACCTGACTTATTGGACGAATGTGATAGCGATGATCTATCGCCTGCTCATCTCGGCTGAAACACCAACGTGGAAAAAGAGACGCAGACGTTTCCAATCTGTCAGCATCCGGAATATTCTCCTCTTTCTTCTGCATCTTTATTTGTGTCTCCCTTTTCACGTTACCTCACACACACACACACACACACACACACACACACCTAGCAGGACAACCTTGCGGTGTCATGCCTCCTCCAACAGGCAGGCAGGCTGTCCACGTTGTCATCACCTGATCATTTATTATCCTATTAGACATTTATGAGAAATTGTTCTAATTATCATACACATTCTTGGGGGGAGGGGCAAACACATGTTTTGTGAGATCCCGGTGACCTTTGACCACCGGGTCCATGAGCCCCAAGTGAAGATTTTTTTTTTCGACATTCCTGGCACATCGCCTTCACGATGATAGACAACCCCCGAAAAGATATTGTCCTCTCTTATGTACAAGACCCCCTTTGGAGTTTTTCCCCGGAAAAATGTTGCTACTTTGTTTTTGATCGTGCATGCAACAGAAAGACGTGCACGCACAAGCACCATGCACATCTAAGCTAGGCGGTACTTAGAAGCTTAAATGTAATAAGTGTGAATTGTGGATACATGTTGTTATTTTAAACTCTTTCAAAACTTTTTGTTATGAAGCGATGATACTCCAATTCCAGAACATCACCCCTACAGAAGCCTGCGGTGTAACTATTACATTAAATTACACTACATTACACTTTTATCCAAAGTGACTTACAATAAGTGCATCAACTAAGAGTACAAAGTAAGAACAACTACAATACAGAAAGTAACATTTCCTCAACATAGTCGAACTACAAAAGTCCCATAATAAGAGCTATTTAAGTGCCACTGAAGTGCTAATCTGTGTTTTAATCCAGATGTAGTTGGAAAACTACATCTGGGAACTCTTTTAAGACTGGCCTAAAAACCTTTTTATTCAGGAAGGCATTTATTTTTACCTTGAGTTAATTTATTGTCAACTATTACATTCTTCTTATTTTTTTTATGGGTTGCTTTAACTATGTTTAAATCGGTTTTAATTGTTTTTCACTATCTGTGTGGCACTCTGAGATTCTTTGAAGGAAGAGTGCGATAAAAATGAAATGCATTATTATTATTATTATTAAAAGATGTGTTTTGAGACTTCCTGCTGTCCTGATGTCAGCGGAGAGCTCGTTCCACCAATCAGGAGCCAGGACACAAACAGTCTGGATAACTACTAGATCATCACACATGAGGGGACAGCAGGTCCGTGGTGTTGGACCGGACAGGTGTGACGATACACGAGACGGCGCATCTCTCTCTTTATGCGTGTTCTTCCGCCTGTAAGCGGCTCCCTGTTACCACGGCGATCCTGTGAAACAGCAGACGGGCAAATGCCCGTTAAAGGGAGGACATTCTTTCCCCAGAGTGGTGCACGTAAACCTTTAGCCCGGGTTCAAACACAAAAGCGAAGTAAAGTTATGGGAGCTGAAAGGGAACAGGGGAGGCGCGCCACGTGAGCTATGTTGGGAATTTTGGGAATCTAGCACTCACCTTCTCCGACTTTGATGTAGATGTCTCGAGTCATCCTGAGCTCGGAGAAGGAGGTGACGGCCCTGTACTTCTTCTGGGCCCAGTTGAGGAGGTGCTCGTTGCCGTGGGGAAGGGTCTCCGTCTGGACCTGGCAGGAGAGGGAGAAGTTTCCCGGCTGGAAGTGAACCTCCGAACCCTCGGATACCTTGGGGAAGGGAAGGAGGACAAGAAGAGCTCAGTGCAACGTGATAGTAAATGATAACTGTCTATATATATATATATATATATATATATATATATATATATATATATATATATATATATAATTTTATTTTACATTGCTGTATTTACATATATGTTGTGTGTGTGTGTGTATATATGTGTATATATATATATATATATATATATATATATATATATATATATATATATATACACATACATATATATTTTATTTTATTTTGTATTTTATATTTCACTTTGTATACTCTTTATACTTTATGCACAGTCAATAAAATATATATATATATATATATATATATATATATACATACATATATATTTTATTATATTTTGTATTTTATATTTCACTTTGTATACTTTATACTTTATGCACAGTCAATAAAATAAAATACAATATATATATATATATATATATATATATATATATATATACATATATATATATATATATATATATATAAATAAATATATATATGTATATATACATATATATTTTATTTTATTTTATTTTGTATTTTATATTTCACTTTGTATACTTTATACTTTATGCACAGTCACTTTCTTTCTTTCTTATATTTATATTTTATTGTGTTTAGTTTATTGGTGCTACTGTGTCAACAAATTTCCCCTTGGGGATTAATAAAGTATATTTCTAGTCTATTGTATTCATAACTGCATGTTTTTTTCTTCTATTCAGCATCTATTTCAAGTTGAGAGCCCTCCAAACCGTTATTTCAAAGCGTCTTTAAGAAATGCGCCCGGCGTATTTTTACACGTGTTCCTCCGCACAATCCGTCGTCTGGTTTCCTGTGTTTGCATCGGGAATGGCCACAGGGGTGGAAGACACAAATATGTGACGCAGGCGGGCCGACTGACAGACTGACAGACAGGTGGGCGGGGCCACACTCTCACAACAGGTCAAATGGAAAACTAAAATTAGGAGCGGGGGGTTGACGGACAGAATGCTTGACAGGCATACCACGCTCGGCTCACACGCTTCATTTCAGATGGGATAAATAATTCAGGAAAATCTCAAGCAGGCCTTTTCTTTGTGACGATGTTATGAAGCTGTCCCCGTCCCCTACATATCTACCGGACAGAATAACATCCCTTTGGGTGCCGTTGAGGTTTTTTTTCCAGACGTAACTTGTTCATGTCTCCCTCACGCGCAACATCTGTCTGACCTCTGGGCGCTCCCCACTCGGTGCTCCTGGCATCGTCATCAGACCCAACGCTTGGGCCGAGGACACGGACTCTGGAGAAGAACTCAGGTGGATGGCGAGAAAGATGGCGGTGGGGATGGGGGTGTCTTGAGCGTGTGAGGAGGAGGGGGGCCGAGGGTGTTGCTATGTAACCTTGCCAAGCTCAGGAGAAGAGTTTATCAGTTTAATTGCATGAATACTACTGTAATTAGTTTCAAAGAATTAGAGGGGAAAGCCTCAAAGCCAAATTAGCTCCAGGCCTTGCGGAGCGATGAAAAACCTCAGGAATTTCAACCAGAGAAGTGAGGGAACTGTGGGCTTTAACACCCCCCCCCCCCTCTCTCTCTCTCTCTCTCTCTATCTCTCTCTCTTTCTCGCTCCCCGTCTCCCCTCAGTTGACAGACCCAAAACACTTAAACATTTTCCTCTGCTGCAGCTCTATTATTTATTTTGATTTTTTTTATGTCTGTTTCGTAGTTTCCTGGCAACAAAGGAAACGTGAGTTGGGAGGAAGAGTGAGGCCAAGTGCGGAGGAGCCTTTAACCTGCATTCTGTCTAATAGCCAGCAGGCTTATTAGAAAAGCCTGCTGGCTATTGCAACTCCTCTGGTTGAACTAATAGGAAGTCTGTTTGAATAGAAGTCTCTGAGAAGCTGACTCTACTTCTCTACTGAAACATTGTGAACATGAGTTTACGGTCTCGGCCGCTAGTTTAAAGGGCGGGGCTACCTTTTGATGGACAGGCGTCATCCGTTTTCATCTCGCAACTTGAACCCCGACTCGAGCTCCTCGTATTTGTAATGTACTTGGCAATACGCAGTTTTCTGATTCTGATACTTTGTCAGTTCATGAACGTTAACTGTAACATTTTGGGTCCAAATGAGCGTACGAGCGTATGAGTTTAGCTCCTCTTAGGTTGCCAAAGAAGAAAAAAAGATACCGACAGCTAAAAAAAACCACAATGTCAAACTTTGAGGACCTCGAAACGTCATTTGGACGACTTCCATTTCTTACATCGAGTATGTGGTGACGCCTGGAGGCACCAAAACTGATCGAATGTGCTGGTCATGACCCCTTTGTGTTTGCGAGAATAAAGCCCCCGATGTGCTGGAAAAGGATAAAACTATGTATTTCATTAAGAGGAATACATACTGTTATTATAAACATACAAAAGTGCATATAATTTACATTATCTGTCACTCTCTAAATACTGTTGCGTTCGTTGCTAACGTATACACGTTGAGCGAAGAAAAAAAAAAGGTCCAAGAGTTCATGCCCACCGCCGACTAAAGCACAACCTCCCGATGTGAAAGTAGAGCTCACGTCTTACCAAGCCATGCGTTAGCGTCACTGCCAGAAAGTGTTTTGAATGTGGATGTTCGTAGGCCTTGTACTGCGTTCTGAAGTTAAGAAATGCAGGAAAGCGGGGATGTAACCTCGACTTAAGAGGAATTCCTCAGACTTGGCAGACAGCGGGAGCCAAACAAAGAATGTCCAGGAGAAGTCGGTTACATACCATAGGGGACGAGACTCTCTGCTTTCATGTTCGTAACGATAGAAACTCATGTAACTCACGTTTGGAAGGGTATTTGCGGGAAAGAATTTTCCTTTAACCGCTGATAGTTCATTATTATATCCGTTTACAGTACAATTCAAATATCATTAAAGTATATTTCCCTTTCTTCCTGTAAGGATCCACACAGCACGGCCATATGAGCAGTACAAAAAAAAGAGATGGCGTGCCAAATGTTTGAGATCAATTATAATACAGCTGTAATCCTCCACTAGGCAACACCCAGAGTCGGGGAAATAGCAAAAGGCTGTTTAGAAATTAAGAGGTGTTGCAAACAGAGGAGGGGGATGGAAAGTTGAGAAACGGGGGGGTTGATAGATGATGTGAGCGTGCATGAAATGAAATCTCCGGCGATATTAATGTGCTAAATGCTTTTCGTGGCTGATTTGATCTCGACGCTTCTTGATGAGACGCGTGGGGGAGGGGCGGGGGCGCCAATCACCACGCCCGCTGCAGAAAACGTGCGTGTGTTCGGGGAAATAGAGAAGGAAAACAATAGCATGTGGTTCAGCACCACTCGGGGAGCGATCATCTGCCACTCCTGCCTCAAAAAAGAAAGAAAGACGACAGCAGTTTCCATTAACCGGCGCGGCGAGCGGAGAGCTTTGTGCGAGGGGTGATCGACCTCGACCGACCTCGCGCCGCGAGAGAAACGCGGGAGTGCAGGAGCAAAAGTTTGGCGAACAAACAATAGGCGACGCAAGCCAACAGCAAAAGTCTTTACAGATTTGTTCCATTCAGTGTCGCGAAGCATTCGATGCAGATCGAGTCCTTCGAGCGAGCGACATCGCCCTACTTCCCGAGCCACGAAGTTCGACAAAGCTCACCGTGCACACGAGTCTCACTTGGGGACCGTATAGTGTTGCATGGTAAAATCACATTCGGCATGATTTCAATGTTCATGTATCCACTTTTGACCCACGATGCCTCCGGCCTGCCGCTAGTTGACTCGGAGGACTCCGCAGAATGTTTTACAACTAAAGTCTGGATTGTGGAGTTTTAAAAAGGCAGCAGGCTCCGGCGGCCAACAACAACAGTTCGCTCAGCGTCTCTGAAGCTTTTCCAGCCAGCCCATCTGTGTGCACCGAGCCAAGAGCTCTGGGACCAGGAAACTAGGACTGGCAGAGCCGAGTCCAATTAGCCCAAGGAAACTGCCTCTTTCCGATGGAAAGGCAGAGCGAGGGAGGTCTGGCTGTGGGTTTCTGCTCTGAAGTGTTAGGTTTAAAACCAGCTCCTCTTGACTCTATTAACCTATAATCTCCCCGCGGAGATTAGATTAGATTAGAAAACTTTATAAATCCCCAGCGGGGAAACTCATTTGCCACCAAAAAATTCATACAGACAACAATAGACAGAGTCCACAGAGCGCGATAGACAAGAAACACACTACATGGAACCAACTGAATCAGAAGATGCCCCATAAAACATGACATCATAGCATCAGAAAGATGCTGAATCTAAATAATAATTAAAAACCTAAAGGTGTTAGCTAATAGCCATTAAGAACATATTGAAAGCCCCTTCAAGATGGTTCTTATTTAATAACAATATAGATGGAAAAAAAGTCATCCAGAATTTGTTTTTCCTGTGAAGCTAACACTAGCTCAATTAATTAACTGGCTAACGCTATTTAATCTGCAATCCTTGTTTTAACAGTCAACACTTTGTCAAAATATTTCTGAAGGCCTTTGAAGAAACCTTGTTTATACTCGCTCTGATCACGCACAAAGTTGTCTCTGCGAAACGTAATGTGTGTTGCAGTATATCTCCGAACCACCAGGGGGCGTATGAAGAAGATAGTCTTTGAAGATGCAAGAAGTAAACGAGTGTTACGAGATGTACGGCAGAGACCATCATGCAGCTCCTCAATGCAGAGGAGGAATTGTAACTCGTTTGAATATACATATTTTGTCAACTTTGTAAAATTCCTGTGAAGAAAGGAATCAAATACAATACCATTCAAAAGTTTGGGGTCACTTAGAAATGTCCATATTCTTCAAAGAAAAGCACTGTTTTTAGTAATAAGATAACATTAAATTAATCAATAATACACTTTATACATTGTCAATGTGGTAAAGGACTATTCTACGTGGAAAGGTCTGTTTTTTAATGAAATATCTACATAGGTGTATCGAGGTCCATATGCAGTGTTCTAATGGTACATTGTGTTTGCTAATCGCCTTAGAAGACTAATGGAGGGTTAGAAAACCCTTATTTAATTATATTAGCGCAGCTGAAAACAGTTACTGTATGTTGGTGAGAAAAGCTTTAAAACTAGCCTTCCTTTGAGCGACAAGTTTGAAGAACAAAATGCATATTTCAAAGAAAAATCATTATTTCTAACCTTGTCAATGTCTTGACTATATTTCCTATTCATTTTGCAATTCAGTTGATAAATAAAAGTGTGACTTTTGAAGGGTAGTGTATGTGAAAACAAATGTTTTATAACTAAACAAAGGTCAATAGGGTGAATATCCAGTTTGATCAAGCTGGCAGGATGTTTACTCAAATGTATGTTTCTGAAATACAGGTTTTTTTACCATTAGGTACGGTAAGAATATTTATTGTCATTGTAAAAACATACAACGAAATTAAGTAAAGTATAAATCAAATGAAGTAACTATAAATACAGAGCTACAAACATTCGGACGTGCCGACCAAGAGCCACAACGACTTTGAGAGCCTTTCGCAACTTCCACGCAAAATATGATGATGCAATGTCATTTTTGGGCCCGCCGATTGTTCTCCCAGCAGGATGTGGCGTGCTATTTGAGTCGGGTGACATGTCAAGAAGGTCACTGTGCAGAGAAGACTGAGACCCCATGAGGTTCTCAGGTTGGTGGATGAGATGACGACAGCTTGCAGCGCCACAGGGACACAATGCATCACAGCTTGTCTGACTGCAGAGGCCTCCCGCCTCACTGTTAGGACTCCCTTTTATTTCTCCGGGCCCCATGCAAAAATCCTCATGAACGTCAGACAGGCATCAAACCGCAGGGCCAAACCTCGGCTCAGCCTCCAGTCAGATCAAATTACTCTGAAAACACATATTCCTCTAATACGGAGATGCACCGTTCAAGGAGTACATTCGTGGAAGCCTTTTGCTCATGGGAGATTGAGAAGATGTAAAGGGCGCCTTGACCCAAAAAGGCACTGGTGTCCGACATCATTAGGCGCACAGCAACAGCTCTGTTGGCTTTAATGACGGCTGTCAGCTGTTTTCTGTCTGCCACCGCTGACAAGGGGAGACGTTTACTGTGATGCCGGCCTGCTGGAAACGCACATTATCGCAGCTTAGGAAAACACGAGCAGGCCATCCGCGCAAAGTGATACTCTTCCCTTTGACAAGAGAGCATTTATTTCCATTAGTACAGGAAATATTAATTAAAGGGAGGCACTTCGGGCCCCATGTGTCTTCATGTTGCTCTCTGACAGCTGCGGTCCGACTCGTGCACAGGAAAAGGATCTTTCAATGGAAGTGGGAGCACAACGTGTGTGCGCGCGTGTGTGTGTGTGTGTGTGTGTTTGTGCGAGCCTGTGCATAGCACGAGGATGTTGCAACACATAAATGCTTTTTTCTCCGCATTGGAGGGGGGCAGAGTGTTTTTTCTTTTGCACGTGTAGGCTAAACAAGTAATCACCGGGCCCCCATGTGGAAATCATTTGTGTACCTGATGTACTGCATTCTTGAAGAATGCTGTGGTGTTAACATACAATTGAAAGTGATTACTTCTGGGAAGCTTGAAAATATCGGAAAAAAAGCCTTCTGAGCATATAAAGGTATAAAGAGAAGAAAAAGAGAAAAAAGGTTTTCATCGCAATATCGTGTAGTTAAGCCTAGGCTGAGGCTTCTGGGTCTCATTTTGTTTTGCTTTTCTCATGTGATACACGGGCTTTGAACATGTGCAATAAATCCATTTTTAAATTTTGTATTAAGTTTCCCAGCGGGGCCCTCTGGTGCCTTTATTACCAAAAAAAAAAGAAAAGCTGGCTCTCCAGGGGACCGGGCTCCAACTGCACTGACATATCCCATCTGCACTCTGATCCCTACTCTGTTGAGCTATTTTTATCACTTTAAAGTGACACACTGTAACTTTTTCAAAGAAGTTAACAAACACGTTGTCGACAAAATTAAAGTTGAGCTTATTGAATAAAAACACACAATTTAAATTATTCCAGCTGCCCATTGGCCCGGTCTGATCAGCAGCTTACGGCCGATGATGTTAGCACACCTGACCCCAATTAGTCAGTTAGGACTGATCTCAACTCGTGCTCTTGTTTCGCTACATTTTAACATGCCACAGAAAAAGAAAACTTGAAGAGGATCTTGGGGATATACGTTTACAATGTGCCATTATCCTGTAACTACCACGTTTAACCACAGGGGCCGCTGTTCTGCAAAAGCCACGTTGTCTCACTTTAGGTCGGCTTTGAGTGAGTGTCTTGCTGCTGTTGCACATCTGGATCAGATCTCAGATTGGACGGCAAAAATGTGACCTTTAAGATGCATTATTTTATAAACAACAACATATTCTATATTTCAGCAAATACCAGTGGGTGATGGATCCGCTCCATAGCTTTGGTGGTTTTGTGTTTGCAACCACGCATTCCCGGTTGTTAGGGTTTCCGTGTTATTCGGATACACCCTGTCTGATTTGAACAGAGGCCAAGCTATCAACAAGATGGAGGACGAGAGGATGGGGGGGGGATACGCCCCCATGGTTATAGGGCGTGAATAAAGCTGACAGGGCACATTACATCTTTCTTTTTTTCTCACACCACGATGGTAGGGAGCGATACTGGTTTGAGTTTGGCAAAAAATAATGAGAAAATAAAAAACTCCCAATTCCAGATGGAATCATTTGATATGAATCAAAGGGCATTCGTATTAATCTCACTTGTAAAACTAGCTCACGATCCCCACAATGTGAATAATTTCTCTGCCAGCTTTTCCGAGAAGGCAGAACACGGCATTAGCGAAATAACGACGTGCGGATGAAACGAACGAAGCGGACGCCTCGCCGCGGTGGTGGCCGCGTCGTTATCGCGGCGGACCTCTCATTGCAGAGGGGCTCCTGAAACGAGAGCGCGGTTTTAAAGCAACGTGAGGAAATGAAGACGCCGTTTTAGGGAAGTGAGGATTTAAAGGCTTTTCCGAGTAAACGCTGAACTCACATGAAAGGTCCGCCTCACGCCCGGGGCCAGGTTCTCCGTCTTGATCTTCCAGATCAGCGGCTGGGGGGACTGCAGCACTAAGACCAGCGGCTTCTGGTGGCGCAGCAGGGACTGGATGGGCTTCAGGTGCAGCTCCACCTGGGCACGGCGAAAAGAAAGGGATTAGAGTAAAGACACAACACACCTTGTGTACAAAAAGGTACAGCCAGGGTTCTTACACATTTTGACCAATGGATTTCCATGACTTTTCCAGGACTTTTCCAGGACTTTATACCAAATTTCCATGACCAAACATGAACAATTTAGAAAATCTTGCATATTGAAAGAATACGCCGGCTTACATTTTGAGCAGCTTTCTTAAAAAATCGGCGTAAATGAACACGTGATTACAAATTTCCATGACTTTTCCAAAACTTTTATGATTTGAGGTTTCTTCCAGGACTTTTCCAGGCCTGGAAATGACCATTTTAAAATTCCATGAATTTTCCAGGTTTTCCATGACCGTAAGAACCCTGTACAGCGCGGGCGAGAGGTTTGAGGCGCGTCACGTGATCCCGCTTTCCCCGCGGAAACACGACCAAAAAACCCCACCGGGCTCTACGGCTACTCCACCGGCGTAATTGCTGTGCCGTCCATTGTTCTTCTTTATCGGGCGTGCTGTGGTTGTTTACGCACTCCTTCTGCTGATGAACTCACAAAGGCGGCATGCTGCGTTCTCCCTAAAAAGGCCCTTTGCTTCGCTCTGATACGAAGCCTCAGCGGGGTCTGAACTTTCACACAGTGGAGCTCTTTGTTAGCAGGGGGGTGGGGGGGGGGCAGGTCCCTGTTACTATCCCTATACACCACGCGGCTATGCCTTTTGGTTCTCAGCCTGCCATTTGAAATGGATTTTTTTTTAACGTAAGAATATACATGGACATATTTTGTCAACTTTGTACAGTCGAATACAATACCGTTCAAAAGTTTATGGTCACTTAGAAATGTCCATATTCTTCAAAGAAAAGCACTGTTCTTAGTAATAAGATAACATTAAATGAATCAGTAATACACTTTATACATTGTCAATGTGGTAAATGACTATTCTACGTGGAAAGGTCTGTTTTTTAATGAAATATCTACATAGGTGTATCGAGGTCCATATGCAGTGTTCTAATGGTACATTGTGTTTGCTAATCGCCTTAGAAGACTAATGGAGGGTTAGAAAACCCTTGTGCAATTATATTAGCGCAGCTGAAAACAGTTACTGTATGCTGGTGAGAAAAGCTTTAAATCCATCCTTTCTTTGAGCGACAAGTTTGAAGAACAAAATGCATATTTCAAAGAAAAATCTTTATTTCTAACCGTTTCAATGTCTTGACTGTATTTTCTATTCATTTTGCAATTCATTTGATAAATAAAAGTGTGACTTTTGAATGGTAGTGTATGTGAAAACAAATGTTCTATAACTAAACAAAGGTCAATAGGCTGAATATCCATTGTCAATGTGGTAAATGACTATTCTATGTGGAAAGGTCTGTTTTTGAAATATCTACTTAGATGTGTCGAGGTCCATATGCAGTGTTCTAATGGTACATTGTATTTGGGGGGGGGGGGACTTAAATGTTTTGGGACATAAGACAGTTGTTTTCTTGTTTCCGCCATTTGGACCCAATGGAGTCGGGTGGTTAATGGCCAGAGCGCGCTCTGGGCTTAACGTGATCTCGTCTTTCCCGTCGTCCTCCTTTGCGGATCAGCGCAGCTTTTAAATAGCGCCACTTAATTGGTAACATCGCCATCGACGCCATCTGCGACTCGCTTTGATGAGAGGCGGTATACTCCAGAGGCTACGTCGATCTGTAGGACACTCTGCTTCAAACTCGCTCGACTAATCGCGTTCAGCCCCGTCCTGTTGTCGGCGGCGACGACGGGCCGCAAGTGACTCATTGGAACCACAAGGATGCGTATTATACAGACAGTGGACGAGCCCTGAGGGGACTTAACGAGTCACAGGTCGCTTTTGTTCCACTGGAAATGGAACCAGCGATCTGTAATGAGGACGATGGCGTTGAAGATGACCAATGAAAATCAGGAGTGTTGCCGCTGGTACTGTCACGCTATTAGAAGGAGAAGAAGAAGAAGAAGAAGAAGAAGAAGAAGAAGAAGAAGAAGAAGAAGAAGAAGAAGAAGAAGAAGAACTTTATTTTGATAGCACCTTTAAAAACAATGTTTACAAAGTGAGAGAGACAAGAGAGTCAAAGCAAAACAAGTAGAATAGCAAGAAGAAAAAATATTATATTTAAAAAGTATCTATTAAAATTTTAATTTTAATTAAAAATCTAAAATAAATGTAAAACCAAATAAATTTAAATAATAAATCTAAAATAAATTAATAAAACCAAATAAATTGAAAATAAATTGAAAATAAATTAAAAACAGACAAACTAAATTAGGAGAACCAACGTTCTGCATAAAAAGACTAGATCACATAAAAGCTGTTCTATAAAAACGTGTTTTAAGAAGTGATTTAAAAGAAATTACTGATTCTGCGAGCCTTATCCCCTCCGGTAATACTCCCATGTCCTGTCGGATTGATGTGTTTTTGATGCCTCTGTCCTGTTGATGCCAGAGGCTCCACTCTGAGTCATCAACATGCTAGTGAGTCTTTCCCGAGATAGCAGAGGGAGATCACGGAGCCGCCTCATTAGAGAGCGATTTCATGACGAGTGAACTTAGGTTACTGAAAGTTGAAAGATAGTGAAGACCAGTGTCTAAATCTTCCAGTTGAACCTTCCCAGCATGTGAGATCATTTCTGGAGCTGTACAAGCTGTGAATGGTTTCATTAGGGGGTCCTCAGAGGTACAGTTCTCTTTAGAGGATGAGTTTGTGCCTGTATGCTGAAAAATCTTTAATCAACCTATCGCGTCGTCACAGTGGGGTACTGGAGTCTGTTGCCGGGCAAAACAAGTGTTCTCAAGATATAACAGATGAGTGGGCTTTAGAGGTGCTGGTCGATGGACTTTGTCCCTGTTTCCTCCTGTTTCCGGTCTTTATGCTAAGCTAACGGAACTAGCTGAAGCTTCATATAACTCATCCAGGTCTTGGAGTATAATAAATATTTTACTTCAAACCAAACTTCTCTCAGATTTTCTGAAAGGAAAAAAAGGAAAAGGAATAAAAAAATATATATATTACATGTAACCAATAATGATATAGGTGCAAACTCCATCTGCCAATGAGGATTGATGCTCACAAAACCGCCACTAAGTGAACCTTCTGGTGACATTGTTCAAGGTCAAAGGTCAAAAGTGCCTCAGCAAGCACACAGTATCTCGCCCAGTGCTAAGCAGAGCATACATAATGGCCTCAGCAGAGAAGATATAAAAAATCTCTCTCTCACTCTCACTCTCACTCTCACTCTCTCTCTCTCACACACACAAACACACACTATGCTCACCTGCCAGACTAATGCTCTCGATTCTTTCCAGGAAAGTGTGACTTTTTTAAAACCTTCTGGGAGATGCGCTGCGTTCAGGGACTGATCGCTGTGCTGCCGCATGAAGACGGAGTGAACATGAAGCATCAAAGCCTGATTGCCAGAGCTCCACAGATATGAGCGACACAAAAGAGTGTTTAGAGATGTGCTGCATGAAAGAGTCGCGCAAATCATTAAAAAGTCCCTCTGAGAGAGGAAAATGGAAGAAGTTACTGAACAGTTATCTATTAAGCAAACTGGATGATGATCCAGACAAATAGATCGGACACTCAGAGACTCACATCTCTCTCTCGCTCTCTCTCTTATTTACTTATTTATTTATTGCATATTTTGCTCCCCCCTTAGTCCAGACTCTGGAAAAAGTGAGCGCATCGCTCCTCTGAGAATAACAACAATCCTGATATCCTCATACCTGGCTTGGCTTTGAGGCCCTGGCTACGAGAGTTGGAAGAGAGAGGCAGAGGAAGAATGGGGAGGAGAGAGAGAGAGAGAGAGAGAGTTGTAAAAGAGGAGGAAAAAGGCAGACAGAAACATTTCCAGGAGACGTGAGTCACCTGAAAAAAAACAAGGCATAAACAGAGCGCTGAGGAGGAGAGGAAGTGCCAAGAAGCACCGGCGGCGAGGAAGAGCGAACGTGGCCGAGTCCAAAAGTTTGAGCGAGTAAACAGCGATCGTGCCGGGCGCGATCGGTTCTGACGAGCGCCGGGTTGCACAATGTAAGCAACGGCGGCGGCGGCGGCGGCAGCTGGAGTGCGTCTCCTCTTCTGCCCGCGGAGATGCCGCCACGAGGTCTGTTAGGGTGTAATAGTTTATTTTGATAACATCTGCAGAGGTCTTATGTTTTAAATGAATACGTATAGAAAGATATTATAATAGAAAATATTGGGGAGAATGTTAATATTGTTATTAATGTATTATAAAGCATAGGGGTAATGTTTATTCTATGCAAATGTAAATGGCAAGAATTAATGTATGTTCATGAGAGTGACTGTATGTTAGTATTATAGATCGACGAGGCCGGTTGAAATCTGTGACGTGACTTAGAATAACAAGGGACTTTTATTGTGAAGGTGACTTTAATACTGGAAATAATAGACGGGAATTTTATTGTGAAAATACTTTCGGAAATGACGTTTTGACCCTGAGTGACAAAACTTCTGGAAAAAAGGGGCCGCGGTCGAATAAAAGGAGGGGTTTTTATTTGATGCCTCCTCTTCCTCCCTGCAGTATCAGTACGGGTGTTTGTTTTATTGGGGAATAGCCGCTAACGAGGCTCCCGCTGATGCAGCGATTGCAAAAACCCGCGGCTATTTTGTTATTCGAAAAGCTTTTTAGGAATCACGTGTCGGCTTTTCGTCCGCAGTAACTGAAGAAAGTTTTTCCCCTGCTCTGATTCTTTTTTACTCTCCTCGGTAGACGAACTCCAGATGACGTGACACGTGTGTTTGTAATCGCGCCCGCGTGCCGTCCGCACCTCGCCGAGAGCCAAAACTCCAGGATGCCAGCCGGGCACGAGGTCCATATACGAGCAAGATCGGATCTAGTGGACGGGGGGGCGGGGGGTACGGAGTTGTTATTTTGTGCGTGACTGGATGAAAAAAGTCCCATTTTAAGAGAATACACTCGGTCCCCCGGCGGCCCGAGGTGTGGAGAGACGAGACGCAGAAGCGCCGGGCATCCGAGCGCCTCTCTAATGGCGTCGCCGAGGATCCGGCGGCACAGAGATGTGGCTCCACCTTAAGGGGGGCCACGCCTGATTGATTATCAGGAGGCTGGCACAGGGATTTGGGGGGGGGCCGGTGTGTATTACATTTACGGGAAAAGGGGGATGGGGGGATGGGGGGATGGGTTGCCAGCAGGGTCTGTCCACGCCGTCCGATCCCGTTACTGAAACTACACACCACACAGGGGACGACAGCTGAAGCAGCAGGATCTGGGAGCCTCCTGTTGGCGCTGGTAGTCTTTCGTAAACAATGGAAATGTTCAACCATACGGATTTTGACTTTAAGCCGTTAAATCAACAGCAATACAAAAAGCAACAACCGGAGGAAACGGCCCAAACGATGACTCACACACTCACACACTCACACTCTCACACTCTCACACTCTCACACACGAGTCTTAAAGCCACGCGCGTTAAGTCCCCGGGACGCTGTCATTATAACGCCTGCTCTGTTTGTCCTCCGCAACTTCATTACCTTACAGGCCAAGTTTCAAGTTCCTAAACGACGCAGCAGTGCGATACTTCATTTTCATTTCATTTTAATTTTAATTTTTCCATCCCACTGTCCATCTTTTTTTACTCTTGTTGGAGCTATTTAATTTGACATTTGTATTTAAGTTTAATTGTAAAGTAATATTGATTATGTATTGCTTATTTAGGTTATGTTTTGATAGGTTAGTTGTTTCTTAGGATAGTTGTAATTTAGTTTAATATATTTATTTTGTAGGTTCACTAATTGGGTAACACTGGGCACCTGTGGCTATATGTAGAGCTGGATAGGCACAGGACCAGCATGCACCAGGGTGGCCAATGGTTTTTTTACCACGCACAAACAGCAGGAGGAAATGTTTGCATTTTGTTTGTTCTTTTTTGTTGCTTTAGAAAATAAATGATCACAACATTAATGGACGGAGATGGACATTATACTTTCTTTTGCGTGCGTCAACACCAAAACCCACGGTGCATCAGCGGCGGTTTGATTTTGATTTTTGTTTGATTTTGAAACGACAAATGGCCACTACAACTCTATTACAGTTGTTTTTACTGCCCATTGCACAGACTGGTTTATTTATAGCATTGTGCACTATCCTCGTGGATATCAACACTCAATCAATGCACACTAATATCTGTAAATTCTGTATACACCATACTCCCCCCTGTGTACATGTTCCCCCTATGTGTATTGTTGTTATACTATGATTCTACTGTAAGTTGTGTATGTATGTTTGTGAGTTAAGTTAAGCTACTGGTTGACCTAGATTTTCCTCGGGATTAATGAAGTATCTATCTATCTATCTATTTATCTATCTATCTATTTTCATGATATCGAGCAGCGGGCACCGTGCAGTCGGGGTTTCGGATCAAGCGCCGGGCGAGTGTGTTCATGTGGAGAGAAAAAAAAACCAAACATCCTTTAATTAGCCCAAAAGTGTGGGACTTATCTCGGAAAAAACACTCTCTCCCTCCCAGGAAATGATAATCAAAGAGAGGACAATGTCTTCCACAGCGTGAACAGCAACCACTGTTTTTTGTTTTGTTTTTTAAATATAGGAGATACTCGAAATGGAACGACATCCATGCAAGACGACGGGGAGGGCTGAGAGCAGAGAAGTCTCGTCTCCGGGAAGAGAGAGGAACACTTGCCTGGGGACCAATCGCACGGCGCTATCTGATGCCTGCGCATGTGCGTGCGTCTTGTCTGTCTGGATCTAAGTTGTTTCTGGATCGCCGAGAGCTCACAAGAGAGGGGGGGGGGGGCTAAGTGGGAGCCGGACCTAAAAGAAAAAAAAACGTAGTTGACCGCTCTTATCAGCGCCACCCACATATTCAAGTGCGGTCTCTCGGGATGCTACCTGGAGCGCCCCCCCCCCCCCCCCCCCCCCCCTCCCTCTAATCCTGTACTGCGATGTCGATCTGTCTGCGAGCGGCATTTCGGAACGCCAGGCTGCAGGAAAAACAGCCTGCAAAGACGTCGACGTGAGAAGGGGAGCAGCCGGATAGCGATCTGAACACGCTGGTTAAAGGAAAACAGGAATTAATGTACAAAATGTGCGCAACAAAATCTTTGTATTAGTCGTATATTTACTTATACAACTTGTGTGTCTGTTTGTGTGTATGTGTATGTGTGTCTATGTGTGTGTGCATGTCTGTCTGTGTAAGTGTGTGTATGTCTGTGTGCATGTGTGTGTATGTGTGTGTGTATGTGTGTCTGTGTGTTTGTGTCTGTGTCTGTGTATATGTCTGTGTCTGTTTCTTTGTGTGTGTGTGTGTGTGTGCGTGCGTTTGCGTGTGTGTGTGTGTGTATATGTGTGTGCAAGCACGTGTATGTGTGTGCAAGCACAAACAATGGTTTGTAATATGGCTCGAGTCTCATTAATTATCTTTGGGTTGATGTTCCATTTGTGAATGTTCCTCTGTGACGTTGGATGTTCTGCCTTCATTATAAAAGATATTCACATCTGGAGAACACCAGAGAGAAAACAAACAAAAATGCACGACTGTACGACATTAACGTGCGACTAATTCTGTTTTCAGTCTGTGTGTGTGTGCGCGTGCGTGCGTGCGTGCGTGCGTGCGTGCGTGCGTGCGTGCGTGCGTGCGTGTGTGTGTGTGTGTGCGCTCAGTCCTGTACACGAGCCCTCTACTCTTATCTGTCGCTGTGCCCTCGCCAGCTGTTTGTTCCCGGTGAGCTCCTCCAGCGAGTCACTTCGCACAGTCAAAAGATATCTCTTGAATTCCAGCTGATAAAGCAATCATCTGCTCAGCCTCCCCCTGATTCGGAGCCGGTGGTTGTGTTTGATGTCGGCCTTTGGTAAGCCGATTAGGGCGAGATGGCAGATATCCGCGGCCCCTTATGTTTATTTTCTGCCCCATCACCAGGCTGTCTCCACAGACAGGCCTCTTGTTTTGAGCCGCTTGAGTCTACCGTTTGCAGTAACTGCATGGGGGGGGGGGGGGGGGGGGGGGGGGGCTGCTTTAGTTTGCATGTGGTGGTGGGTCGCAGGGTGCAAAAGGCCAGTCGAGCATGTGACAGGAGGAGCATATGGAAACATTCTCAAACGTGATACCTGAACCGAAATTCTTGTGTAATAACACTTCAGGGTGAGGTCATTGTTTTGGTAGGACTTAAGTGGCAAAACACCAACACCTTCAGGTCACCAGTCAACCCGACAAAAATATATTTTGCTTCGAAATCCTCTGGGGATTAAAGCATGGCTGAAATGTGAGCCGTAAGTCTAGTTAACAGCAGATCTCAACCTGACTGGAACTCTCGTTCGTTCTCTCTCACTCTAGATTAGAAGATCCCGATCTTTTTTATACACCCTAATTGAACGTTGTGAAAATGTGAAAAAAGATTCTGGTATTATTTGAGGAAATCACTTCCTGGCCCTGCAGCTGTTGCTGTGATTCTGCTTGTCTTATTCCAGGGTGCTGGAAAATAAATGAAAAAATATGTGTGGACACATAATACAGACATAAATAAATGAAGAAATACAGAAATGTAGAAATGTATGTATTTACTGATTCTTGTTTAGGTATAACATATATTTATTTATTCCTTTATGTATGTATTCATACATTTATTTAATGATTCCTGTTTAGGTATAACTTCTATTTATTTATTCCTTTATGTATTTATTTATACATTTATTTAATGATTCCTGTTTAGGTATAACTTCTATTTATTTATTCCTTTATGTATTTATTCATACATTTATTTAAGCATTTACTTATTTATTCCTGTATTTATTTATCATTTAAAGAAAACAGCATTTTTTTTATTTATTCCTGTATTCATTCATGCATTCATCTATTTATTTATACTTAAAGTCATTTTCCGTCCTCCGCAGATGAAATCATCCCTCTCAGGGAATAACACTTAAAATAAAATAAGAAATGATTGTACAGGCGAGGAGGCAGTGGCGGTACTGGTCATTTTATGGTCAGGAATCTAAGAAACAAACAGCCGATTGTCTGAAAGAGACGTTGAGTAAAAGCATGTACCAAAAAAAAAAAAAAGAAGAAGAAAATTGTTGGTTCTGAATTGCAAAAATTGGCCAAATAAAGCCAGCCCGCAAATCTGCCTCATTGTGGTCTGGCAATGCTCAGAGGGCATTGTGTGAGGGAACGTACGCTGCATGTTGAAACAAGAGCCTGATAGTTACAGTATTTTAAACAAGCAACACCTTTATTAAATTAAATGAACACTCACGGTCACACTTTCATCAAGAACAATAAAAGAAAATTGGATTTATTCTCTACTCCGTTTAACTTAACAATCCTACAGACGGCCGTCCCCTCCCCCGGGCCGCGTTGAGCACACGGCTCCTACGCCCCCGAGAACGCCATCCGAAATATCACGGTGGGTATTTCTATCTTCAGGCTACTCGGGTGAACGATTGACATATTTTCTCCTCCCGCCGTGTTGTTCCACGGCGACGGCCGGCCCTGGCGGGGGCTGCCACCGCCAAAAGGTGTTCCGTTGCACTTCATAACTCAGCTGCGGTGTGTTGGTTGGCCCGGAGCCAAAGTGTGTATCCTGAGTCAGGTCCAGCTGGGCATTTATTTACCCGCGGATAACAGCTCGTACCCCTCCCCCTCCCCCTCCCCCTCCCCCGTTAATACTAAACGGGTTCAACGGCGCAGACAGGAAACAATTCATTGCTCTCGCCGGAGAACTCTGGCCGCCACTTTCGCCGCCCCGCGTTCAGGGGAGGGAGGCCTCACACGCCGTAGACCGTGACCGCGCCCGCCCGCACGCCTTTTGCTACGCATTAGCGCACGTATATACACGCCGCGTCGCAACAGGCGTGGCTTTTTTTGCTAGACGCCTGAGTGACGAGTCACTGGGGGCCGTACAGTCAGCCCCGCGGCCCAGACATCGCATCCTCCCCCTTTTGCTTTTAAAAAAAAAATCAGGAATACGTTTCACGCTTTAGACTGGCATTGAGGTGAGAAGTAAAGTGCACCATGGTCCTGTTTTGTCCCAGTCTCTTCACATGAGAGCATCCTTTGCCCCCAAATCAGGGTTCTTACACATTTTGACCAATGGATTTCCATGACTTTTTCATGACTTTTCCATGACTTTAAACCAAATGTCAATGACCAAACTGAAATCTCGGTCAAAACATGAACAATTTAGAACATTTTGTGTATTGAGAGCGTACGCCGGCTTATATTTTGAGCATCTTTCTTTAAAAAACATATTCATTATTTCAAACTCGGTGTGATCATGACAAATTTCCAGGACTTTTCCCAAACTTTTATGATTTAAGTTTTTTTCCATGACTTTTCCAGGCCTGGAAATGACCTTTTTTTTAATTCCATGACTTTTCCAGGTTTTCCATGACCGTAAGAACCCTGAAAATGTGTTCACAGGATGATCAGCGCCTGATGTCTTAACAGATCACAGATCAGCGTGCCCTCCGACACAGCCTCGATGAAGGCCGAGCACTTAAAGAAACAGGCATCTGGATGGCTACCTCCTCCGCAAACGTCCTCACTTGACCACGGAGGTGATGGGTTACCAGCAGCTGGTTGAATGGAGTTGAGAAGATGGATTTCCCAGAAGGTTTTTACTGGACTATCTATTACAGTTGTGCTGCGAGTGGAGCGGTCATTTACTGAGCTGATTATGCCATAAACGTCTGTTGAGAACAAATGCAATTAACAAAGTCAAATAAATATGCTCCTTCTTAATTTTTTTTAGATGCGTTTAATTAAATAATGTTGAACTTTAGACAAGATAAACAGAAGAATCCTGTTTCACTCCCCTGTCAGTCACCATTACCTGGTCCGCGAAGCTACGATGGAGACAGCCAGGCTCAAGGGCTGTGGCAGCTTCAACGGCAGCACAAAGAAAACATGGCTAAGTTTGACTTCTGGATGTTTATTTAAATTTAAAACCTGAAAATGTTATGTAGAGATTGCGCTCAACAATAAAATCTCATAAAAGGGCCACAACGTGTATCTGATCTGTGTAAATATTGATCTTGGTCTTATCCTAATCCACCTTGATGCAAGTATACTTGGCTGTACACGGCAGCACATTTTTTGGTTTTGCAACATATATTGCACGGCTGAAAAGAAAGAGTTCTTCTTCTTTGTTCAAAATAAAAACCTTTCTCAATTATAATGATATATTTATATTTACTTGTTGTGTTTTGCCTCCTTTACTTCACAGGTGAGTGTATGTTTATTACACATCTGTAAACTTCTTTTTTTCCTTCTTTTTTCCATTCCTAATAACTGTGACTGTTTGTTCCCCACGCGGACACAGTATTTATAATTCAATAAATACTAATATTAACTGGAATACACGGCTCGTCTGTAGGACAATAGAAAGTCGTCTTGGTCCAACTCTCCCACATTACATGCCGTAAACACGAAAGATTACAACAAGAGACTTTCTTTTGTTCATCATTTGAGTTCGGAACGACCGCAGCCACCAACACCAAAAGTCCTTTCAGTATTTATCTGCTGACGCGGCAAAACGCAAACATGACTGCGTTTGGCCGAGGCGATGCCTAGGCCTGCATCAGCAGCGCGACTGTAACGGCATGTGCGCACATGCTGCTTTTCGCACTCGGTGACTGGAGAGAGAGAGAGGGGGGGGGGGGGTTGTGGTGGGACTGTTTTAGGGGGGCGAGGGGGCCATGAGTCATCCTCCAACTATGGCTATAAGTTTTGAGGCGTCCTGCCAAGACGCGTGCTGTTGAAACACCTGAAGACAGGGAGTGGTCTCGAAACCCGCCACCAACCTGTGGCCCACAGTCGGGGGGGGGGGGGGGGGGGATGTGTTGACAGTTTGAGTGAGCGGTACTGAAGAGATCTTCTCAAAACAAATAGACGGTTTGGAAAATACCTCCGTGCAGACACTTAGATGAATGACGAATAATCCGTGTCTTTTCTTTTCTTTTTCTTTTTCACCCCTCTAGAAAGTCACGAGTGAGGTAAAGTGGGCTCATCTGTATCTAGTTCAGCCTCCTGTGACAACAGCCATGCTTTCATCCAAATGAGAACTGTTTTGAACATTGGTGGGGGAAAAAGTGTCCAAAAAAAAAGAAAAAAGCATTCGGTGTGTGTTCAACTGGACCGGTTGGAACGGGTCTTTCATGTCAGCCGGTATTGGCCATCCAGAGGGAAAGATGAGCATTAAAATAGGATACAGGTTGTTTTTTTAAAAGCAGTTGATAGTAAAAATGTCTCCCTTGTTTGCTAAATTTAATCTCCCTTTTCTTTTTTGAGGAGTTAATTACGCTGGTAGACAAATATGACTCCCGAGTTCCGATCTTTCACTCAGAGTGACTCACGTCCGCCTGCTTGCTGCCCGGTCCCTCGGGAGCATGTCCTCTCAGGTTGACGATGTGGACCTCCTGGGGGAGGCCCGTGGTGCCCCGGCTGGCGCAGCCCGACAGGGCGGTGAAGCTCCTCAGCGTGGCCTGCACCGGGTGTCCCGCCCCCACCGGCAGCAGCTCGCACGGGCTGCGGAACATCGGCCCTGCAGGCGAAGAGGAGAACGGCGTTGGACGAATGTTCAAAGTAAACCCCTCGTTGTGAAAATCAACGAATGCCGACACATTTCACGCAAACAAAAATAATTCGGCACATGCACTTTTATTTCTTCTCAATTTATGTTTTCCCTCCGGACAATCGCGTCTCTCAGGCTGGCCACCAGCTGAGTAACACGTGAGGCATATTGTCAACACACTGCATTCCCATTTTGATTCTCTGAAGGCAATTTAAACCTTTTTTATTTTCCTATAATGGTCCAATCTGACATGTATTGCTGAGGAAGAAATCCGAACTTTACACTCCTAAGTGCACTCCATCTGGGAGAGCCTGTAAGTTAC
>CM070102.1:5475000-5545000 GCA_036178185.1 Liparis tanakae
ACAACGAAGTCAGTGACACAAGGCTATTTCTAATCATTTTGACATTTTGACAACTTTGACATTTAATGGAATGATAAGATAGATAGATAGATAGAGAGATAGATAGATGGATACTTTATTAATCCCGAGGGAAATTTAGATAAAGACCAATATAAAAGATTGACGAAAGATTGACGATCGATATCGACCGACAGTGCTTCCACCAATCGGCCTTGATGGAAACACCCTTACTTTGTTGATAAGTAAATATTTTATTTCCTCAGGTGCCACTCTAACAACAGTTTCTAGCCCGAGGCTCCATCAGCTGATCTCACCAATGACCTTTAAATAGACGTAGTTAAGAGTTTTAGGGCAGGGTTGTTTACATCCAGAAGAAAACAGAGCAACACAAGCATACATTTATATACTGTATATATATTTATAAATATGTATACCCTGAGAAAAGCTGCCTACAATAGTGAGAGCCGTAAAACTGAAGTGAAACAGGTCGATTGCGGGCAGCTACACCAAAAACAAATCCTATCGTATCCATGTATATTTCCCCAAATAACCCCAAAAAATTATGAAATCGACGCTTTCAAATAAGCCGTGTGTGCGTTTACGTCATTGGATCAGGACGACATAAAAAATAAAAAAGCACGAGGGGTTCGTCACTCCGGTCCCGACGCCGTCACATGTGCTAGAACCATCCGGCCTGCAGCCTCGTGGGGCAGGAAAACAAGCAGATGGATATAGGAGAAAAAACAAAAAGGCTCAAAACTGTTGAATCACAGCTTTATATCTTCTGTCACCTTGTGTGTGTCATCCCCCCCCCCCCCCCCCACACACACTCTCCCGCCATGTTTTCTTCGGTCATCGGCGGGGGACAGAGTACGTCCTGTCCACAGCGGAGGAATGAGAGGGCTGCTGTTCCTCAGACGCTCGCTCAGACTTTAACGTGAAACCCAACAGAAACAGCCAGAACCGAATATCGGATACTCCAGCTGGAACGGCAATCGCACCAAATTTATTGAACGTCTTCGGGGACACGAGAGTGTACCAACCACGCGAAAGACGAGCAATGAAATACGCAAAAACTCTAAATCTGCCGTGTCCGTTGTAGACGCCTTTGCGGCTTGAAGCTCCCCACTCGGGGGACCTTAAATGTTAAGTGAAACTTACCAGACAGCTAACTGTATTGTGGTGAGCTACGGACTAATACCCCCAAAACCTCAGCTCTTCAATATATGAAAATGATTAAACCCCCAAAAAAGGGAAATGCAGTGCACATTTTGGGTTTCACATTCATTTAAAAAAACACTAAAAAATCTCTGGCGAGGCGAAATCTAATCCACGTTTTTTTCATCGCGCCATAAAGAAGAACGATCCTATACCTTCATTATCCGTTACATCTATTTTGACTGACCCTGCAGCCAATCCACAGGAGAGAGAAAAAGCAGGAGTGCTCCACCCACCAATTTCTTGCCTTTCAATTTGTTTCGTTGACATTGGTGCGTGAGCCGAGTTCTCGTAGAGCTGAGTCTAAATCAACAACAGCTCGGCCAATAGGGACCGGGCGGTCAGATCCCGATCTTCCTGATCAACATCTCATCAATCCCACCTCCCTGTCCAGCCGTGCGGTCAAGTCACAAATCACAATTCATTTACGGCGTTTCTCAATTCAAAGTACACGACTACAGACGTGTGTTCTTTTGGAGTCTGGTCTTGGGAGTCCGGACTCCGGAGGACGGGAGGACGGGAGGACGGTCTTTCTGCGTTTGGACCAGCAGCTGACTTGATGACGTCACCACATCAGCTGTTCTTGCTCCTGAGTTTACTCTAATTATTCACTGTAAATCATTTTTTACAGTCAAATAAACAAAACATCCTAAAATGACATTCCGTGACTCAACAACAGTCGTATTTATAAAAAGTCAACTGTCAGTAGTTTATTTTCTCCTCCGCTATTGTTTCCAGTTGCTGGTGAAATGCATTCTGGGATATATGCTGGCCAGAGTACGCACAGGTCTCCTCTGATGCATCCTGGGTAAAGTGGATCAAGTCACATCCGGCCATTTTGACCGTGCTTTGAGAGAAGCGAACTTTGAATGTGAACGTGTACCCGGGCTGAGACTGATGACGTTTCACGAGTCCACGAGGACACAAGTAGAGGAAAGGACACAAGTAGAGGAAAGGACGCACAAGTACGCATATTGAGAAAAAGACGTTAAATTAAGCTTGGAGCTTTGCATGCTGGGAGTTGTGACTCCCGTTTCAACCGGGGAATGATCTGAAACTCTGGAAGGGAGAAAGAAAGATTGGGTACCACCCACCGGCGTGTTGGGCCCTGCGGTTCCACACAACAGTGTGCTTGTTTGCGATCGCTGCCGTATCGAGAGCAAACAAACCGAGGATCAGAAATAGATCCGACTTTATTTTGCCACCGATGTCCATCAAGAGATGCTTGTTACCAAGCAGCTATTCGGAGGATACTGCAAGATCACCTCGTCACATCGCAGCGTGTCCACAAAACAGGGTTCTTACACATTTTGACCAATGGATTATCATCACTTTTCCATCACTTTTCCCTGACTTTTCTATGACTTTTCCATGACTTTTCTATGACTTTTCCATGACTTTTCCATGACTTTAAACCAAATGTCCATGACCAAACTGAAATCTCAGTAAAAACATGAAAAATGTGTATTGAGAGCGTACGCCGGCTTATATTTTGAGCATCTTTCTTTAAAAAATGTATTAATTATTTCAAACTCAGTGTGGATGAACATGTGATCATAAAAAATGTCCATGACTTTTCCAAAACTTTTATGATTTAAGTTTTTTTCCATGACTTTTCCAGGTGTCTTCTTGTCTTCTTGTGGAGGGTGAGGACTTCTTGAGAGTCTGCATGCTGATGCAGCGTTTTTTTAAAACCCTCCCACCAATGTCACAGGTGTAAAACCACATCTCAAAAAGTGTGAGAGGAGTTTGGGGGTTTTAGTTACTTCCATTTGCCCTTTTCAGTTGCCCAAACCACGTTTAATCCTCAAAAATCAGTTTAAAGCTGGTCATCGCTGTACGCATTGACAACTATTATGGTTCGTATTACTTACTTTTAATGTTTTTTATTACTTACTTTTAATGGTTTTATTACTTATTTTAATAGTATGTATTACTTACTTTAAATGTTTTTTATTACTTACTTTTAATAGTATGTGTTACTTACTTTTAATTTGTCGTACTGTAGCTTCTCGTTTTGTGTATTTTGTGTTCTTCTTACCACAAATACTGTTGTATTGTGTCTTATCCTGGACTGTTTGTTATTGTTTTATGTTTATTATGGTCTGTCAAGGGACTACTAATGCAATGTAGCTGTATAGCTACAATCCGGTACAGTGCATCAAACGGTGACATTTATTTTTTAACTGTACATGGTCTGTTTAAATAAAGATAATAATAATAATAACATATTTTACATAATAATAATAATAATAAAAATAACAATAATGATAATGATGATGATGATGATGATGATGATGATGATAATAATAGTGTGACGATACTCAGCATTAGATGAAAGGCTTGTGAGTGACGCACAACCTTAAAGTAACTCTTTTTCTCCAGGCCACCCACAGCGAAATGTTTATACCTTCAGTTATGCCTTTTAGGGGGATCTGCACTAAATATACACGGGCTGATTCAAAGAGCAACAACGGATTTGGCATTACAAGACCACGTGTGAGAGGAATATATATTTTCTGGAATATTGACATTAACTTCATTTGTATTGCCTAACGTGTGTAGGATTGGCTGTCATAGTATCGGCGCTGAGACGGTAAGGGAACATCGTAAATCTAAATTAAGAGGGAGCATCGTATAAATACTCACTCTCGATATATTTAAACAATGTGGGACCCAGACGGTGATGTCACTAGACAGTTCTCATTCTTTGGCAGCCCCTTTTTGGACATATAACCTCTTTTATGATTCAAGTGCTGATGTGTCCTTCCGATATGTTGTTTTCCAGTCTGTTCCTAACGTTTGATAAAAGGACAGAGATTCAAATCCCCGCCACCGTTTTTAGAAGAAACCGATCGCTATATGAGAACGGTCCGTTATTTTCAGCGATTGCGAAAAAACATCGGTGAAATTGGACCAGACGAGGATTACAAGAACTTTAAGGAAAGCAGAGCCGGCCTGCAGCCGCAGAAGAAATACGGCTGCAATGAATTTGTAATTCTCCAAAGAGTTCTGCGTTTGTACTTCTGAATATATATATATATATATATATATATATATATATATATATATATATATATATATATATATATATATTATCCACACATGTCTGCTGATGTCCTATCACTACACACATTATATATTAGTCACATGGTTGATGTGGTTACTCCACCAACATAATGGAACATTCATTATTTTGCTAAGAAGATGAACATAAAAATGAAGAAAATAAAAACCTGAAGAATGCACACAATGTTATCAACAAAGGATACTCACATTATTAGTGTTTGCTAAAAATATTAGAGGAATGCTCATCACATGAGCCCAATGTAATGTCTTCAAGGGATTTATTTTGCCCAACCAAAGGTCTAAAACCTAAAAAAAAAATCAGTTTACTGTCACATTAGACATTTAAAAACATAATATCGTAAAGTAATTACATTAAAATACTAAAATGGACGATGTTTATTTATCTTTCAAATTCAAACTGAGAGACCACTAAAGCGTGACTGTCCCTGTGAGGGGAAAGCATCAATATCTCCAGCAGAGAAGAGAGGCTCCGCCTCCAAAGAACGCACTTCCTGTTGCTTCACACACTGAGTCGCTGAGCCACGGACGTGATGTCACTCTGTGTGCCAGTTAGGGACAGATGTGATATTCCCACAAAGCCATTTCCAAAGATAAACAAACAGAAACTCCCCAACATGTGTGTGTGTGTGTGTGTGTGTGTGTGTGTGTGTGTGTGTGTGTGTGTGTGTGTGTGTGTGTGTGTGTGTGTGTGTGTGTGTGTGTGTGTGTGTGTGTATGTGTGTTTCTAGTTCCCAAAATTAGCATGCAGGCTAATCTTGTTTCTCCAGATTCATAAGAAAGTCAGAGCAGTGAAGATCACATCGTACATGTCAACGGACAATAACAATGTTTTTATTTCCTATCGTGAAAAAAAAGGACAATAATGAAACTGAACGTCCAATAATGGAAAGATATATAATAAGGCCGATTTAATTACAATGGGGCCTCTTTGTTTCCATATATCTCGTCCCTATACCTGAGATATCCCAGTTTCCATATGAACTCCAGGATCAAATGAATCCTCTGGTCTCTTTTCTATTTCACTGCGGGGCACGATTCCCATGAACCACACAAGCCAGTTTAAGGAACGTAATATTCTGCCCGCTTTTGTTTTCCTCAGGGGGCTTTGTACAAAAAAAAGAAAAACGCTGGCTCTGCAGTGTTGACATTAGCGCAGCCCCACTCACCCCTGAACCTTGAGCCACTACTACAGGAAGTGAGCAAAGCCTTTTCATAAGGGTAGTGTGGGTTCACTCACACGGGCCTGCCTATGAAAAGGATTTATCTCTTGAAGGCATAGGAGGAGGAAGCTGCAACGGGATGAAGGGAGGAGGGAACGGGTGAGCCTGAAGTCGACTGGGGGAAGTTGTAAACTCAACCCTCAAAGTGTGAAATTTAAAGTCGCATATCCTGGAAAACTAGCCTGGAACTCCATAACACCCAAAGCACACTCACACAAATGGAGAGAAAAAAGATGTCTGTTTAAATGGACTTTAATTCATCTATACGGGAAATGTGGAAGCATGGAAGTGCACGCAGAGCAAGTATAGGACGGAAAGATATGAACGCTCATTCCGGCGCTGGTATACATGTATAACCATGTAGTAAATTAATAATAAGGGGAATGTGGGGGCGGGGTTATAATGATGCTAGTTTTCCAAAAAAACAAGACGAAGCATCTGCAGCTGAATGCTGACGACAGGGGCGGAGCTAATATGCTTGTGTTTAGCAGGCGTGTGTTTGTTCCCACATCTTAGCTTAGCATCGTAGCATACCAACATTTGCTAAGTGGCAATAAACACAAAATACAAATGAGTTTGTCAGGAATAGCTTTAGTTGTGGGGTTGTGTGTGTGTGTGTGTGTGTGTGGGGGGGGTGTAAACTATTTGTTTTTAAATTCAAAAGTACTTGGATTATTTGTAATTGATCTACAAAAGGAAGTACTGTTGTGGTTACGTGCAACACCTTCCCGTTACTGACAGCGAGCCTGGTTATTATTCATCAGCCCTGACAGATGAAGTGTGCACCTGTTGGTAAACCATCACCATTAGTTCAATAAAAAATAAAAATAAACGGACCGATCACGAGCGTCACGAGAAGACACGGGCAAGCCCAGGAGATGGAAGCGGGCACATTTCCCACTACCTCTGAATGCAGCCATAAATCAAAGGCGGCTTTGAAGAGATGGATGACAAGGCTCATTCCCAGAGGAACACAGGAGCCACTGTGTAAAGTGAGACCGCCGAGCATGTGTGCATGCGACCAAAGACTTTACTGGCTGTGCCGTCGCCGCGTGTCTTTACTGATGGGCGCTGACATGTGCTGTCTGGACCGTTAATATCGGGGAGCAAGAAAAGCTGTTGGCGCAAGTCAACAAACGAGAACTGTCTATAGGCGTCTCTCTCAAGAAAAAACAGTAAATGGTTAAGTAGCCAAGCACATAAACTACTGTTCAAAAGTTTGGGGTCACTTAGAAAAAAGCACTGTTTTTCCAATTAAAATTACATTAAATTAATCAGAAATACACTTTATACATAGTTAATGTGGTAAATGACTATTCTCTGTCTTTTAATGAAATCTCTACATACAGGTGTAGAGGCCCATCTCCAGTGTTCTAGTGGTACATTGTGTTATTGCCTTAGAAGACTAGTGGAGGGGTAGAACCCCCTTGAAACCCTTTTTTTAATTATTTATAACTTTTTATTTAGCATTTTCCACAAATAGATTATTCCTTGGCATTGAAACCCTTTTTATGTGGGCGCAGCTGAAAACAGTTATGCTGGTGAGAGACACTCTAAAACTGTCCTTCCTTTGAGCGACAAGTTTAAAGAACAACATTAATATTTCAAATGAAAATCATTATTTCTAACCTTGACTTGTCTTGACTATACTTTGTATTAATCTTGTATTCATTTAAGAAATAAAAGTGGGTGTTTTCATGGAAAATACGACATTTTCTCGGTAACCCCAAACTTTTGAACGGTAGTGTATGTTCAGTATCAGTGAACTACAGCTGGCTGTTTTGGAGTAATAACGTTTCCAGTTGTTAAGCAATGTCAAAATGTGAAGTATATTTCTTCATAATTCATCGTGAGGGAGCACCGTCTGGTGAAAAGTTGATTTTTGTCGATCTTATTTTGTTTGATAATGAATGGGCTGTGCGCCGGTGACCTCACAGGGGAACTGATAGCATGTGAATGTGAGTTGTGTGTTCTACCTGTGGCCAGAGGTGAGATAAAGAGAAATACTCAGCAAAAAAAGCGTACTGTCTGCACAGTAAGCTCAAAACATCTCCGTGTTCAGAGCTGCTTGCAATGGGTCGCAGCTGCCGCGGCAGTGAGCCAATCACGGGTTGCGCTCGTTAAAGGACGCTCAAGATAATTGGCTCATATGGAAAACCAGAGAAATTGGAATTTTTCTTTTTACTGGTTACAAAAAAGGAGTAAAAAGTACCCGAGCAGAAGTTGGTTTGTTTGTTTGTTTGTTTGTTTGTCAATCAAATCAAATACAATACAATATTATTCTATATAATATACAAAAGAGAAAGACTGAAAAGGTATAGGTAGAAGTGAAAAATGCTTATAAATTCCTGAAATAAAAATAAATCTGAAAATTAATATAAAATAGATAAAATTAAAATTAAAATGAAATATATTTATATATACTACCATATACATCTTCCATATAAATACGTTTTTAATCACATTTATAACTCTCAAGGATTGTTTTATAAATAATTCCCTTGAAATGCGGAGATGAAGAGAAACGGCTGGCCTCTCATCATCATCAATCACGGATGCCCTCAAAAAGCACGTTGGGGGGGGGGGGGGGCGGTAAGGTGTGCCCTGGGGTCACTAGTGCTGTCCAACTTGTTCCCGGCCTCATTCCTTTTTGCGTCAGATGGTCTAAATCCTCAACGTGCAGAATTTATGATCACCCGCCGCCAGTGATGGAAAGTCAATCTGTTGGACGGATCGCTGACGGCTTGAAGGCTGCTTGTGGAGTTACTGGCCGTAGGTCAGAGACGCCATGTTGTAGATCATGCACAACACTGAAGAATCTCAGTGCACTCACAATCATTATGACTCGTGCACATTTCGCCCGTGCCTCGATCGAGATCAGAAAGATATCGTTTATGGATATCCAAAATAGCCCGATTTGACCTTTTCTGTTCTGGAATGTAACATCCAAGAGGGCATGTGGAGAGGATTGAGCTAGATCAATGAAAAGCAAGCAGATTTAGTGCATCGACTTGTTTAAAAAAAACACAAAAAAACATCAATCAAATAGCAGCTTTACAAAGAAAGGCCTTCCAGGCGATCCTGCGATATTTTTTTACCGAAAACATCATCGCTCGGACGCGATAGCGGGGGCTTTTGAGAAGAAGCAGCGGGTCGCCATCAGCGAAGAGCGACGAGCCAAACAATGGTGGCCCTTTGTGCCAGCGTGCGAGCCCAGTGTGAGAGAGCCAGCGAGGTGAGAAAGGGCAACGGCGGACAGCGTTTTCACACAAGCTCGGAGAGGGAGGGAGCTACATTCCTCCGGGGGGTTCTTCATCTTCAGGAAAGGGGAGGGCGAAAAAAGAAGAAGAAAAAAAAGAGAAGAATGACCTGTCACATGCCGCGCAGCCGTCGTGTTTTAACACGCACAAGAGGACGCCGGGGAGGCCTCGTCGCTGGACGGCTCTCAAACGGAAAAGCGTGACGTGTAATAATAGGCTTGTTTGAACACCAAACAATGAAGACGCTACGAATAGATTTTTTTTTTTTTTTAAAGGTGGCAGATGATAAACGCCATGTTGAGGGAATCTAACACATGCGGCTAAATAGTCACTTCTATAAATATAAAGCATTTTTATTGTGCAGATGCTTCAAATAATGACAGGGCTTTATACCGGCTCCCATAACAGCCTATTACAGAGCTGTTTAAAAGGGCATACCACCGTAGCTAATGGGTATTATTTTGACTACAAACAGACCAGAACGACGATGTCTCTATTAGAAATGTGAAATAAGAAGATTTTACAAACAAGTGGAAAAAAGAGAGCTTTTCCAATTGTGTGATTCAACCCAAATGTTATTTTTTTGGGGTTTTGGGGGGGGTGAAAGATTAATGCATAAACTCAACTGCAGTTCTCTTTTCTATTTTTTTGGGTACGGACACTCGTGTTTTTCAAAAAGGACGCGTCCAAATGTGGGACGATGTCTTTCAACGGCGCTCGTCTGGTGGAAAAGGAGCGGGGAAGGTGAGGGGCGGGGGGGGGGGGGGCTCGTCTGATGAGAGACGCCACCTGGAAGCCTTCGGCTAGAATCCCATATTAGGACTCCACTTGTGCAGATAGAGAGTTGTGTGTGCTGAAAAAAGCTGGCACCTCTGCAGCCTCATTAAGTAAAATAAAATAAGAAACGACAACTCTTCCAACACGATGCAATAGCGGCATTTCTTCATGGGGGGGGGGGGGGGGGTAGTCCAATTGTGTACAATTGCTCTAGGATTACTACTTTCTTTCCTCAGTGAAGTAACACTCTGCATGACTCTCTTACTCTAACTCTCCCCAGCTTTTTTTCTTCTTTTTCTTCTTCTTCTTCTTCTTTTGTTTTTTTTTATTGTAGCACTCTGAAACACAATGGAAAACGCACGATCGCCACAGCTGTCTCCCATTACTGGCTCCGACCGAAATTATTTACACGCCTGCTTACTGGAACTAGGGAGAGAGAGAGGGAGAGAGAGGGAAAGTAGGGCGGGATTCGTTTTACTCCAGCACATTTGCGTCAGCGTCTCCTTAGCGGGAGGCGGACGAGATACGAAAGAGCTGGAGGGAGGAGATAGGAGTCTCTCCGTGAAGTGAAGAGCCGTCTGCTCGCTCTTCCTCCAGCGGCCGCCGCGGAGAGAAATAAATAAATAAATAAATAAATCACAGTGGACGTTCCCCCCGATCCAATTCGCACCCTGATTGTCAATTACACCGGGCAATACCAGGGTGACCTATATTCATTGGGCGAAATACACAAACGGAAAGGCCTCAAACACACACACACACAGACACACACACACACACACACACGTTGCTATGTAAACATCCCAACTGCTAAGGCTCCTTGCGTGAATCACGGGGCAACATCTGGTTTAGCGCGCTGGAAGCGACGCTCGCCGACTTGGCACGGCGTGCGTGTGCAGAGTGTGTCGATTTGGACGGGACGACCCACGCCTGCCTCTCTCTCTCTCTCTCTCTCTCTCTTCCTCCTCTTCCTCCTCTCTCTCCACCCCACCTCTCACATTACAGCGGTTGCACAATGCATTTTGAAGACAGCCCCCCTCCCCCCTCCCCTCTTCTTGCTGGCCTTGTGAAAGCATTGCAGAGTATAGAGACGACGCTTTTTACTCAACTGTAAAAGGGAAGGGGGGGGACATTACCGCGGCAACACGTTCCTGTAGGTACACGCTGCACAACATCAGGAGGATACGGCCTCTTCTTACTCAGAAGGCGGCGCAGACGCTGGTCCGGGCTGTGGTCCAGGCTCTGGTCCAGACTCAGGTCCAGGCCCTGGTCTAGGCTGTGGTCCAGGCTCTGTTCCAGGTTCTGGTCCAGGCTCTGGTCCAGGCTCTTTTTCAGGCTGTGGTCCGGGCTGTGGTCCAGGCTCTGGTCCAGGCTCTGTTCCAGGTTCTGGTCCAGGCTCTGGTCCAGGCTCTTTTTCAGGCTGTGGTCCAGGCTGTGGTCCAGGCTCTGGTCCAGACTCAGGTCCAGGCCCTGGTCTAGGCTGTGGTCCAGGCTTTGTTCCAGGTTCTGGTCCAGGCTATGGTCATTTCATGCCTATACTACGGTCACTCCCTCATGGCTGGTCTACCTGCTAAGGCCATCCGACCTCTGCAGCTCATCCAGAATGCAGCTGCTCGACTGGTCTTCAGCCTAAATTCACCCACACTCCTCCGCTCCTCCGTCCCTCCACTGGTTACCAGTGGCTGCCCGCAT
Organism: Liparis tanakae; assembly: GCA_036178185.1. Taxonomy (NCBI): domain Eukaryota; kingdom Metazoa; phylum Chordata; class Actinopteri; order Perciformes; family Liparidae; genus Liparis; species Liparis tanakae. The sequence continues at coordinate 5,486,258 of CM070102.1, forward strand.
CCGCTTCAAAACATTCCTACTTTGGTAGTGTGCTGCGAACAGATCGGGTCCCGACTACATCCAGCCCGTTCACTCCGCTCGGCATCTACCGATCGACGTGTGACTCCGTCGGGACAGCAGGAAGTCTCTACATCTTCCACTGGAAAGTAAAAACACTTTTTTTTTTACTATACCTTGAATAAAAACAGATTAGCACTTCAGTGGCACTCAAATATCAATTACTTATCTTAATACTTGTTATTACTTATGTTATTACTTATAGTATTACGTATGGTATTACTTATGTTATTATTTATGGTATTACTTATGTTATTACTTATGGTACTACTCATGGTATTACTTATGTTATTACTTATGTTATTACTTATGTTATTACTTATGTTATTACTTATGGTATTACTTATAGTATTGCTCATGGTATTACTTATGGTATTACTTATAGTATTACTTATAGTATTACTCATGGTATTACTTTTTTCTGTAGTTTGGCTTTCTTGAAAAAATCAGAGTTTGTCCTTACGGTTCAATGCACTTGTAAGTCGCTAAATGACATGTAATGTAATCAAACCGATCCAAGTAAAATCAAGGAAAAGGCTTTCGAGGAGGAGGAGGAGGAGGAGGAGGAGGAGGAGGAGGAGGAGGAGGAGGAGGAGGAGGAGGAGAGTGGTAACACTGGAGTGTTTTTCAGTGAGTCACCGGCCCGGCGGTGTGCCTACAGTACAACCAGCATCCTACCGGTTAATGTCTCTGGCGAGTGCCTCAAATTGATATTTGGCAAATTGCTCCTGCCAGACTCTCTATTCCTCAGCAAAAGCCAAACTCCGCCCAGGATTCAGAAAGTAAACGTTTTGGCACGCCAGAGAGAGGCAACCACAAACTGGTGGTAAGAACATGGAGGGAAAAAAAGTTATAAACAGCGAAGAAAAAGAAGAGAAAAAAAAGAAGTGAGTGAAGGAGCAGAACGGAGCCTTGAAATATGGACGTCAAGGTGCTCCCGGCCTGACTTTTTAGGAGTTATGGGAGGCCCAGATCCTGGATAGCATTACGCACAGAGAAGACTCGCTGCAGACTAATCTAAACATTACGTAAGGGCTCTCCTGACAATTTCAGAGGGGCAGATGTGACTGTTTACACAGATGCTGCGAGATGATAGGAATAGACAAAAAAGAGAGAGCGAGAGGTGAAAGATAGGCCGAAGTGGTAGAAACTAAAAAGTGGAATTCAATTTGACCAAATGAAGACGGAAGAATGACATTTAAAGTCTTAAAATATTTGTTCGAGAGCATCTTGAAGATTCGTCTTTGAACCGTAGAGTGAGAACTCGCTGTGGGGGGGTGGGGGGTGGGGGGGGGGTTCTGTAAATATCTGCCACCACGACAATGCGTTGAGCCGTATGAGGAAGAATTTAGAGGGGGAAAAAAACGTTATACGTGACTTCATTGTGTTGGGAGATCCTGGCATTGTGGGAGAAAACGGCGTTTGCTGTGTAGCGGCGGCGCACGCCGACTCCACGGCTATTGTTTGGAGGAGAAAAGTCAGCGGTGGGGTTCAAGCCTCCGGAGAATAGAAGCGAACATTGGGAATAATAAACCTATGGCGGCAATCAGACTGAGGGTCCACCAAGAAAACAGAACAAACGCAAACACTTTTCTTTTTTTTTTGGGAGCGCTGGCTGTGCGGCGTGCCTCCTCCTGTACCCGGGGGCGGGGGGGGTAATTATTCCCGTTCTACCGCGGAAGAACGACACGGGGTGTTGCAGAGTCAAGCCGGAGCGAGCTCAGTCTCTGCAAACAAGAAATCCTCTACTGGAATAAGAGGAACGTATACACCAGATTCACAGGGTGGGATAGTTATTGTTGCCAACTTGACAGATTTCTTAACTTTTTTTTTTTATCACACCGTGCGGTCGAGTGTCAGTTGAACATTTTGAAAAGCAGCTGCGGATGAAATTTTAAAAGCCTGTGTGGACGAGGAACATATCCTCGATAATAGAGGTCAACTCCACCGATAACTTGAAACTCCAATCCTTTCTGACCGCAACACAACACATTTATTTCTGCGATAAGAAAGTCAATGAAATAACGAATGAGTAATAACTGTGTCATTACTGCTGCGAAAAACAATGTTGAACGATCCATTTCAATTGGACTTTCCGCCATGTAATTTATACGCCATTTCTATATTTGCAGAGCCTCGTGGAGCTGCCAAATCTGATTGGCCGATCCCGCTGTTTTTATTACCACACCAAACAAGGCTATAATGCTAAAGCATAATATGCAACGTATAAGCCTCGTGTCTCTTCGCCGCACGAGCAGCAGAGCTCTACGGCGACGTCTGTTGTCGGAGGGCTCGGCCTGAAAGTGAACACAGACATTGATGGTCCCCTGAGGATGCGCCCTAATGACTTCATGCTCGCCACCGGCGGCCTGACATTCAGGGGTCGGGATGTTAGTGCAAACATACACGGTCCTCAGATGATGTGCCCTAATCAAATAGTCCAGCGTGTTTGGTTCGGACTGGAATGTACCCACAGCTATTGGATTACCGTGACGATCTCTAATGAGATGCAGCCCCCCCCCTCAAAGATTCTTTGCGATGACTTTGGTGATTCTCCGCCTTCAGGGTTCTGACACATGTTGACCAGGACTTTTCCATGACTTTAAACCAAATTTTTTTTTAACAATTTAGAACATGTTGCGTATTGAGAGCGTACGCCGGCTTATATTTTGAGCGTTTTCTTTTAAAAACATATTAATTATTTTAAACTCAGTGTAAATGAACATTATTATATTATTATAATATATTTATTATTTATATTATAAATATTATAATATTAATTATTATAATTAATTAATATTAATATTATAAATTAGATTTATTTATTATTATAACAAATTTCCATGACTTTTCCAAAACTTTTATGATTTACGTTTTTTCCATGACTTTTCCAGGCCTGGAAATGAACATTTTAAAATTCCATGACTTTTCCAGGTTTTCCATGACCGTACGAACCCTGCGCCTTTCATCTGATCAAAAATGACATGTGACTGATACGTTAGGCCAGCTGTACGTCCTTACTGTCGGTGCCATCTGTAAACGGTACAATGTGCGTATCGTTGAACCTCAATCAAACAGCAGCTTCAGAATGGTCGACAAAAATAGTCCCAATATTGTTTCATTTTTGTTTTTATCCAATTGTGTCTGTTTTCTATCGGGAAAAGACTTCATCCTCAAAAAAGTTTGAATCACTGTGTAATGGTATTAACCAATAAAAGAATGACAGATGCATACGAGGGGTTATTATTAGATTAAAGTAATTCATTCATCGTTTTTTTCTTCCCTATGCTTCAGCGCAGTCAGTCAGTCCCTCGGCCAATCACTGCCTCCCGTCACGCAGCCAGAAACATAAGATGAGCACACTCCAGAGGATGAAGTTGATGAAGTAAAGTAACTGGTAGGGTCCTACGGATGAAAGGCTACAATCTCGAGAGTAAACTGTTGCTCACATTCACCTGTAGCAGGGTTCTTACACATTTTGATAAATGGATTTCCAGGACCAAACTGAAATCTCGGTATAAACATGACACATTTAGAAAATGTTGCGTATCGCCGGCTTATATTTTGAGCGTCTTTCTTTAAAAAACACATTAATCATTTCAAACTCGGCGTAAATTAACGTGATTATAACAAATGTCCATGACTTTTCCAAAACTTTAATGATTTAAGTTTTTTCCATGACTTTTCCAGGCCTGGAAATGACCATTATAAAATTCCATGACTTTTCCAGGTTTTCCATGACCGTACAAACCCTGCTACAGGGAGTATAATAGTTCAAACCTCAAAGGGAGAAGCTGCAGCATTTCTCACCTATTGAGATAAAGTTCCGACGGGGAAAGTTGTGACATCAGCGCCAGGGCCTTACGGTAACCGATACCACGCACTGATACACACGCTTCCTGCCTACGCCTTTGTTGCACTTTAACTTGGCTGTTTTCCCTCTCTCTCGGTTTGCCAGTTTAACTGCTGTCAGGTTACAAAGACTCTTGGCAAGTCGCCGAGCTTCCATCCGACCAATGTGACAGACACGCGGAGGCCCGCTGAGTGTTTGTATACTCAGATTGAACTTGTCAGCGCTTTATTGAACGTAAATCCCCCCCTCGCTTGCGACTCTTGACAAGCACCGTCTAGAAAGGCACGCTAGAAGAAGAAACAGTGGAAAATCACAGGGGAATGGGGGAAGCTGTCGGTCGTCATGACAACACATCCCCGCGGGGGTCCGTCTTGTATTCCTGATGCCGCAGTTGCGATGTGACCCAGTGAGAATGGAAGTTATCGATCGCCTACCTGCAGACGCCAGGCAGCAGGTTGCCAGGAGCAACCAGGGAACGGGGGATCTTCTCGCCATCCCGCAGCTTCCAGTACGAGGGTGGGCGAGCGGGTTCGGGCGCCTTCTCCTGCAGTTCCTCCTCGCGAGGGTTTCAAAGACGGTCGTTGGGAATTCGAGCTTCAAAGCCGCAGCTGTGAAAAAGTGAAACGAGAGCAGAGAGGAAAAGTCAAACGGGAGAAGCGGCATTAGGACAAGTTGGCGGGGCGCCGGGCTCGGCTTTACAAGCCCTGTGGGTGTGATGGAATGAGACAAGAGAAGCAGCAGTTTGGAGCCAGGGGAGGGGTATATTGGGGTGGGGTGGGGGGGGTAATTAGGGTCGGAAGGGGTCACGGACACTGCAAAGCACCTCCCCGTGTGAGGAGCCGGCTCACTTCGGAACATGCCACAGGTTATTACGCCTCTTTCATCGAGAGCGCCGGGAAACCCCGAGCGCTCCGGCGGGGTCTCGGGTAAGCGGCTTAGTGCCGCCACGCCGGTCAGCGTGACGTCTCCTCCAGCTTTAACTTTACAAAATGTTACCTCAAACCTCGGACGACCGGGACGCAGCGATGGCGCCGTGCACTCTTGTACACGGAAAGGATGTGCAGCGTTTCTCTTCAACGAGGTGTCAACTAAGTTTGTGGAACACAGTGTCATGTGACTTTTTGAATTCAAGTTGAACTCAAATGTTGCTCGTGTTCATTTTTCTGTTGAAATCGACTGTCACTTTAATTCCAGCGGTCACATAGAAAGTGAACCAACCATGGATTGCTTAAGAGCGCCATTGAGTTGGCCGCAGGCTGAGGTGTGGAGCGCTGAGGTTACTACCAGTTGTGTTCCAGTGAGTTTGACGTCATCACTTCTGATTTTTTTTTTTTTTTTTTTTAGTTGACCAAAAAGAAAAGAGGAAAGACATCAGATAGAAAGATAACATTGTCGCTGCATCAACAGAGGGATGCAGAGTAGAGAAGCAGATTTTCAAAAAGAGCAGATTAAAGAAGATGTACATTTGGACCCTGTTACATATAAAATACTAACAAATGACTTCATAATCTATGCCCATCAAGGATCAAATGATTAATGAAAGATTAAACTGGGACAACTTTATGCTGGTGAAATCAATTTAAGCGATATGTTTTGGACTCTGACTAATTCTAGTCACAGGCCGGTTGTATATATATATATATATATATATATATATATATATATATACACTACCGTTCAAAAGTTTTGTATCTTCCATGAAAACTCACACTTTTATTTATTAAATGAATACAAGATTAATACAAAGTATAGTCAAGACATTGACAAGGTTAGAAATAATGATTTTCATTGTAAATATTAATGTTGTTCTTCAAACTTGTCGCTCAAAGGAAGGCCAGTTTTAGAGCTTCTCTCACCAGCATAACTGTTTTCAGCTGCGCTCACTTAAAAAGGGTTTCAATGTCAAGGAATAATCTGCAAAATAACAAGTTATAAAATTGTTTTAAAAAGGGTTTCAAGAGGGTTCTACCCCTCTGCTCGTCTTCTAAGGCAATAACACAATGTACCACTAGAACACTGGAGATGGGCCTCTATACACCTGTAGAGACTTCATTAAAAAACAGAGAATAGTCGTTTACCACTTTAACTATGTATAGAGAGTATTTCTGATTAATTTAATGTCATTTTCATTGGAAAAAAACAGTGCTTTTTTTTTTCTAAGTTTTTTTCTAAGTTTTGAACTTTTGAACGGTATAGTGTATTTTTTTTTTTTTACGAGAATTGCACCCGTAAGAAACAGATGTGCGTCCTATCTCAACTCGTGGTGAACCGTAGCGGGGTGCATGGGAAGTGATGCACAAAAGGTGCAGCGCTCTGCAGCTTGCACATGGACAAAGGGGCCTTTCACAGCGCGGAAGCTGCCGGGGCCAAGGAAGTCCTTTAGGAAGATCATGACAAATATTACACTTTCTGCTCGTCAGGGGAGAGCCAGTGCCCTCTGTTTGATTCTACGCCTCTAGTTGACCTCCATCTCCTCTCTTGACTGAACGAAGGCAAACTGTGCAAGTTGGTGTGAGGTACAAAAAAAAAAAAATCAAAGGGAAAGACTGAACGTGAGAGGTCCCTCGCTCTGTCGGGTGAAGCCTGGGTCAGAATCTGACTGTTTAAGTCACGTTTAGGGGCAACAGAGCGTACCTCCCCCCCCCCAAAAAAAAATGTTTTGGGTCGAGTGTGTAGGTCTTAACCACACCTGCTGGTTTTGTTGCAGCAACAGCTCAAATCACCTCACGTGACTTCTCTTTAACCCTGACCGTCTAAGCCGAGCAACTATTTCATACCGGGAGGAAGATCTGGAAAGTACATCACAACATGCAAGACCTGGGGACTCGACCGCAGCAGCGTATATTATGGAAAGGCGAGCTTCATACTTGTGGTCGCGTCGATGTTAGGGGCCCGGCTCGTATCGGTGTCATCGCGTACGCCATGTGCTGCAGTTAAGTGTTGGCGGGTCCAGAGGGCACATACTGAGTTACCGTCATCACAAAGCCATGAATGAGGAGAGCAGCAGCACAAAAGGCTGTGGCGGCAAATGTGTCTCTGTGTGTGTGTGTGTGAGTGTGTGTTACATGCTGCCTTTTGTGGTATCATGCAAGACACGCGTAAAATAATAACAGCTATCTGACATCTTCATCTGGGCTTGCCTGTGGTCCGATGACGTGGTGAATGAACCTGAAACAAGCTCCCTCAATCACAGGCTGAGAAAGGACAAACCTACCAAAACAGACACTCAGCACCCCCCCCTCTCTCTCTCTTCCTCTTCCTCTTCCTCCTCCTCCTCCTCCTCCTCCTCCTCCTCCTCCTCCTCCTCCTCTCTCTCTCTGACTGACTTACTGGCAAGACTTTATCGGAGCCCCATTTCTAGCACAACTTTTGAGACCCTGGACGGATTTCACACCTGGGTATGATGTGCACCTCTGCCAAGCGAGTCCCCACGCAGACAGATCTTTGGATACGTGTGAACTATAACACAAGCAACAGGTCCACTTTGCTGCGAGTCAGAATAATAATAATAATAATAATAATAATAATAATAATAATAATAATATAATAATAATAGCAACAAAAAATATTTTAAAAATGTCATACTTCATTTTAAAGTATTATAATTTATATTGATTTAAAATACTGCAGAATGAAGAAATACACGTATATATCTACTTGTTACATATATTTGTGTGTGTGTATATATATATATATATATATATATATATATATATATATATATATATATATATATATATGTATATGTATGAATATATATATAGATATATAAATATATATATATATATTATATTTATATATATATATATATTCTGGGTATATATATATATATATATATATGTATATATTATATTGTTGTTTTTTGTTGTTGTTTTTCTTACCAACATTTGCTCACACCATCTTCTCAAATGTGAGGACCTGCATGAAGTAACATGAAAACCTCCCCATGGGCTTTTTTTACATCGTTTTCATGACATCAATCAACACATACATCCTCCTACAGACATACCAATATATGAATCACTGCTGCTTGCAGCTCTATATTAGTCATGAATACAACTGATTGTTTCACATATGAGAACGTTGCATTAAATTGAGTCTTCCTAAATACCGCTGACTGTAAGTATGCATCAGTAACCTGCAGCGAATCATAACACTCTGCCTATGTCTCCACACTGTGCACTACACACATGCACAGCGATAGTCACCAACAAGTCAAAATAAAGTCCTGTCGACTTTCCCCTGAACATATTTCTGAATATATCCCTAAATATGTGTGTGTGTCGGTCGCGTTTCATCACGCAGGACCGTATCTCTCTCTGTCTACGCGCTGGATACATATGCTCTGCTTGGCCGGGTCGTTGCGTGTTTATTTACCGTTTTCTCATTAAAAAAAAGTATACATAAAAGCTATATCAACGTGACTTAGCCAACAGCAGTAGTTGCTTCAAGACGCATTCAGGGGACAGATATCCAGCTTGGTTTATACGGGCTGCCGAGTTAACACAGCAGGTAATGATATATAAACTATATATATATAGTTATATAAATGAGTTGTGTTACCAGTATCCACATGCACCGTGCACAGTGGCGGTTTCTTTACTCGCACATATCCATAAACAATGTGACGTCCAGTGGGAGCTCGTCTGTCGGGACGTACCTTGAAGAAGCTCCAGAAAGTGGAGTTTCAAGGAAACTTGAAGTTGAAGTCGATGTCGCTCCGGTGGATGCGGATATAAAAGTCCTTCTCTTCTCGGCTCTCACGCTCACTCAGTCCCGGTGGGTCAGGAAAACAGCTGCGGACGAAGCTGACGCGTTTTAGAAATATATATATTTATATATGCGTGTGTGTAAAAGCAGCGGTCTGCATAAACGGCCACTCTCGCTTAAAGTTTTAAACACTTCACTACTATCTATCTGCTTCTCTTCTTCTTCTTCGTTGGACTAGGGGGCTTCATTTGGGGGGCGGGGCTTCGAGGGAGGAGGCTGAGGTCTCTGCTGCTGCTGCCGCTGGCGGAGCTTCCCAAAGCCGGGGTGCGCGGGCTCCTTGAGTCCCCTCTGAGGGTGGCGGCGGGTCCCATGATCCCCTTCTTCTGAATCATCACCGCTGGAAACTGAAAACGCACCTTTTCCGACTACATCTGGATTTGCACTTCAGTGGCACTTAAATAGCTCTTATTGTGGTACTTTTGTAATTTGACTATGTTGAGGAAATGTTACTTTCTGTATTCTTGTTGTTCTTAGTTTGTACTCTAGGTTGAAATAAACTTATTGTAAGTTGCTTTGGATAAAAGCGTCTGCTAAATGACATGTAATGTAATGTAATCACTTTTTTTTTATTATTGTCCCAGAGGCATGGCATGGCCGCGTGCTGACAGGACCTCACCGTGTTTACAGTGCAGACCAGATGTGCAACTCAATGCAAAAAGTTGAACGAAAAAGAAAACTGTTATTGTGTGGGCTTGCTATGGGTCACTCTTATCACAAGAGGGCCCACAGAGTGATCTCTATCTGGATGGAGGTCCTTGATGCCAGATTATGGGAATGTCTGGCGAAGTCTCTTTTTTTACGAATCATTGCACACTTACATGAAGCACTGATTGTTGCTGAAAGAGGGCTGACATAGCTTACTGGTGAAAAAGAAAAAGTCTATCTGCATGGAAATTACATAATTTTGGTTATCATTTTAGCAAAGAAATATCCCTTTGCATACTGCATTTATAATGAATAAAGTGTTATTACTCAAATTGAGTATTCATACTTTGCATCTTCATGGAATCGGAAACTATTGAATACAATGCCACAGATTATAGCAACGCTGGTTTCCAAATGGGATGCCTTCAGGGACCAATATATCTGTTTTCATGTGTATTTCTGATCATGTTTGACCACATCAAAAACAAACATTTACTCAACATTGAAACATCAAAAACACCACATTTAAACACATGCACAGTCCCTTATGAGCACTGCTGTTTAGCAAAGGGTTTGTTTTAAGCAGCCATTAGTGTATAAAGTTGTTCAAATGAGTGCCACAGAGCAAGTTCAGCAATAAGATTAAGTAAAGAACACTCCTGAAAAATAAGAAAACACTAAACAGTGTATATATGTATATTTCTTTACATACTTTACAGTGCAATTATCAATAGGATTACTCTACTATAGTAGTATGTTTTGTGCTCAAAATGTGCAGTTAGTATAAAGGGAATACTGCAAATGACCTTCAACCTTTTTGACGATTAGCCCATGAGAAACAACACTGGCCAGACTTTATTTGCGTCATCGGTGTAATCATCTGACTTGAGCGTTGCTGTTTGAAGTCCTCGTCCGATGCTGTTGTCTCATACCTTCAGTTAAGTGACTTCAGCCCAAACCTCAGAGGCAGTACCACAGTGGGGAACTTGACACAAGGCATACACTGCCAGACAGAGTCATCGTTCATGTTATCAGTAAAGCCTGGGCTTTTTCTAATATGACAATTAAAAATGTTGGCTGTTTAAAATAACTTTAGTCACACACACACACAAACACACGCACACACCATATGCTCTTGCACTCGGCCTTACCATTTGCCATCAAAGTAGTGAGAGCAGAGCCGACATGTGCATGCTTTGGGTTTCATCTGTCTGGGCAGCACTGGAGATGCTCGGATTAAATATGTAGGTTATTGGAACAATAAACAAGGACGTTAATACCTTTTTTGACATACTATATTGCCAATGATCTGCAGCTTCTGGAATAGCATTCATCAAGAATAATGAATTTCTGCTATGTAGTTTAAAGGGCTCAAATTATTAGTAGAGCACAAATGGAAACAAGTTATGTTTCCATATGGCATTGTTATGGAGGTCATGTGGTTATTTTACTGTGAAAGTTCTGTATGGGTTATGGGTTGGCTGCAGAGAGAGGTTACATCACAGCAATACCCTTACAATACAATACACTCATTTAAACGTCCATAATTAGTTAATTTAACCTCCATATAAATGCTTTCACATGTGTTTTTGTACATCATTGCTTTTGATACTTTATGTGCAGATGTAATTTGTAATTTGTTCCCCTGTGTGAGATGGACTGCGGAAGTAGAAACCTTTAATGCAGATAGCTTTCATTACTGTTTGACTGTATGTGTCATACCACTACTATATTCCCAATCAAATATTACGCTACTTGGCCTCTATCCTGTCTTCTTTTTTCTGTTTTATTGTGTGTTTTTTCTTCTTTTATTTCTCAAACACTGAGAAGGATGAGACCACCATTTTGAAAATGGAGTTTTAATTTATTTTAAATACAAAAAATGCATACAAGAACGGATATGATTACACACAACAAAACATCAATTGCATATAACATGTTATATTTGGGGTGACTGGGGTAAATATGTAGGATTTTTGTCACGTGCTTTCAACTTTCACCACCCCGCCACCCGAAATCACAGGCGCTAAACTGTGTGCGGAGTGATTCCTGCTGTGTGAAATCTCTCCATGAACAAACACGTCGCGTGATACCCGAAGACTTCCAGCGAAGAGAACACGCCGCGCGCGAGACATGGGTAACATAAATGTCAGCTTAGTGATTCGCTGCTAACAAGATGGCACCTGTGACAAGAGGGAAGGAAACTTTTGTTGTTGTTGATGTTGTTGTGGAAAAACACACACGTGCGCGCGCGCACACACACACACACACACACGCACACACACACACACACGCTCCATGCCGCTTCTGAGAGCTGACAAGAAAAAGCGCTCAAAGGGATCACATTATTCTCCATCTCATACATATGCATGTTTCCGGTAAAGTGTTCCACTTTGTTTATTTGCACGGTGTTAGTGTTGTGAACACAGCTGAGGGGAAAGGGACTAGAGAGCAGCATAACGGGGCATCAAACACGCACTCAATGCACCGCGTGTCCCATTAACGGAGAACCCGCGTGTCCCCGAGCTCGTATTGACCCAGTTGATTACACCGGCTGTCAAGACAACGAGCTCAGTGCGCATGCGTGCCGCCAATTATAGAACAGGTATCTGCATACCTGTTTTTTTCAAATATGAAGAGCCATTGAATATATATGAATATATATTTAAAGGCCCTGTGTCTTTAGAAAAAAAAAGTTTATTACAAAGCAGCAAAATAAATACTGAAAAAAGTCTATTTAGTATATATAAAAAAGTATATTTAGTATATTAACAAAAGAATGAGTGTTTTGTGTTTTATTTGTATCTTGTATTAATTCAATTCAATTCAATTCAGTTTATTTGTATAGCCCAATTTCACAAATTACAAATTTGTCTCGGAGTGCTTTACAATCTGTACACATAGACATCCCTGCCCCAAAACCTCACATCAGATCAGGACAAACTCCCAAATAACCCTTCAGGGGTAAAACAGGGAAGAAACCTTCAGGAGAGAAAAATAGGAGGATCCCTCTCCTGGATGGACAGAACAAGATGTAATGTGTACAGAAGGACAGATTTAGAGTTAAAATACTCTAATGTGCACCCGCTATTCGAATCGAATCGAATATATATATAATCCACGGAGAAATACATGTTGCACTGCACTTTTACTGCTTCTTATTGCACATCTTGTTGGATGCTAAAACTGCATAGTGTTGTCTTTGTACTTGCAATGAGAATAAAGTTTAATCGGAATCGGAATCCAACCAGCTGACGGGGTATCGTTTTTTTTATATACATTCAAGCAAGCAACCATGTTCCATTAAAAAGCCCAACCTATTGGAACCTGGAAATAATGATGTATCCTTCAAAGTAATAGCGTTCTCCCCACGACCAGGACACTGCCGTTACATAATATGGGAGCAACACCCAAAGAAGGGCCGCCATAACACGATAAACGTCCACATCTGAGTGAGAAGCATATGGCTCTTCCAAACTTTCTGTTCATCAGCAATAAACTCAACACATTCTGTAGAGAAAGCGAGGGGTGCGAGCCAATCAGAGGCGTGCAACTGCCAATGGCTATGAGAGAAGCAACTTGGCGTGCAGGCGAGGGGACGCATCAACACACACTTCCTGCTCGTGTGAGTTTGGTTGAGCTGTTCGCCAAGAGGTCGTAGAAAAACACATGACGTCAGAGTTTGGATGGATTGTGTCAAAGCCAATAAAGACAGAAAATAGACGTATAAGGGTTCATGTTCTAACAATATGTTTCATGTTACTGGCATTGTGTACAATGAGTATAAATATAGCAGATCAATTCACCAGCACATTAACCACGATGCATTCAACCGCCGACTCTATTGACAGCCTTATATAAATTAATGAGGTACTCAAATGGGAATCATGTTTAATATGCTGCAATTCCATTCTGCTGAGTCAGAATTTCAAGAAAAAAAATAAGCAAAACGTTAATATTTACAAAGGGGCAAAGAAATGCAGTTAAATACTAGTTTAATCAACATAATCAAACGTTTTAATACAGGGTTAGAGCACAATCTCATAAATTAAACGCTTTACAGAGTAGCAAAACTGGAGAAAGTACAAGCTACAACATAGATACAGGCATAAAAAAAAAGCTAGAGACCAAAAAAAGACATTTAGGATAACCTGTGAGAATCTTCTCTTCTTTCTCTCGTCTTCGGGACACTGAATGTCTTGGATCTGGGCAAAGGTTGTTATTGGAGTGCGACTGACTTCAGCTACAGGAAGTTATTGAGGTTCCAGAGCAATCCGCTGCCCCCTTAATCGCATCACAGCCACAGTGAGAGGGACAAATCCAGTGGTACATGTACTCACAGCTGTCTCTTGGTAGCACACCGGGACTTAGAACGTTTCTGTTTTCACTTTGATTGAAGATACCTATCGGTAGCTGGAAAGATGAGATGATTGCCATGGCTGGGCAGCATATTCTTCTTTGTCTTTTAAGGTTTATGAACTGAATCAAAGGAATAAATCCAACTGGATTCTATTCAAATGCCGACTGTCTTTTTAATTCATTTAGGAGGTAAACCACATGCTTACTAGGCCACTCCAAACATCTTCATTTTGTTTTTAACAGATTCCCCATCTTTTAGCAACAAAAACGAACATGTGGGGCACATTAAGAATAAACTTAGATATAAAGACAGATATTAACAGATTCATACTGCCCCCTGTCTCATCTACTTTCGTTATTCAAATTTTGTAAATTGTTTGTTGACTGTATCTCTGTCGTCATCTCTCCCGCCGGCTCAGTACGTTTGTGCTCACCAGATTGAGTGGAATGTACTCACATGTTTAGACTTTCACGTGCATTCCATTTGCCCTGTAAGAGTATACTTGCCCCTCTTACGGAGGCTGCAGACCAAGATAATAACAGTATTTTTTTTATTGGAGTAAATGTACTCGGTTGAGCGTCGCTTGTTCCCTCACTTGGTGTGAGGAGTTTATAGGCATTCATTTAAAAACAAATAGCTGTTGTTACTCCTCACATTCAAAACATCAGGGGGCAGAGCCCTTTCCTGTATGAGCTCCTCCCTTCTGAACGAGCTTCCTGTCATTGTCAGGGGAACAGACACTGGGTCAGTATGAACGGTCAGATTCAAAACCCATTTAGGAAATCTAATAATGCCATGCCTTTCACTTTCTAAATCTCCCCCTGCAACACTGTCATGTATGTACTGTGCTAGAGTGTTGTGGACTCAGAGGGAGGGAGGGGGTGTACCAAGCCTTCTAGGGACAGTTTGTATTTCATGTAGTGCGTTAGCTATGAAGGGAAGGGTAACCATGTTTGCCCCACAATGGAGCAATGCACAACCTCCTGTGTCTTTGCTTTGGGGAGTGAAATAATATTGTCCCATATTACAATGAGAGATTGCACATATTTTTAGTCAACCACTTTTAGGGGTATTAGGAGCAAAAACCACAACAACGTTCTACAGACTTCTGCCATTCAAACCTCTTTTGCAGAACACCCCACAATGTTTTGCTCATGGCTCCATCTGGCGGCCAAAAGATGTAAACGATCATGATTATCCTAAATATGAAGTCCTTTCATTTATACCAAAAAATATTGGGTGTTTCATAAGTGCAAAGTTTTGCAAGCCTCTTTGATTTATTAGGAGTTTTCTATTCAAGTTACAGAACATGTTGGATATTCCTTCAGCAGCTGATAACACATTTAAAAACGTTAAAGCTGGAGTCCAGCTTTTTAGATGTGTTATACTTCAATGTGTTGATAATGGACAGTGGTAGCCTACATATGATGATATGCAGGCACGTGCACAGATAGAGCCCTAGTGGTGCTCAAGCACCAGCCCCTTTGCCCTGGCTGAGAAAAGTGCCCTTTTTTCAGGAGGCACTTTTTTTTCTTCGTTCATCAGTGTTTAAGAATAAAAGTGTCTCTTTCTGTCATCAAGTCCTCCAAATGTGTTGTGATATCCGACGGGGCTTTTATTTGAGTTCTTGTGAGACTTTCGCCCCGACGTGCTCCGCGACGCTCACAATTTTTGCTTTCTACGAAAAGTACAAAACCGTAAGATCGTTTAAAAATTAAACCCTGGAATTAGGGTGGACCCAAATGCACGACTCGGGAGACGGACTGGAAAGTAATTTACTTTACTGAGAGTTACAGTTAGAGATGGGAAAACGATACCAAAGCGCCGAAGCTTGTGTCAGTCTAATGAATCGGCGTGTGTCGGCGCAAAGTGTCGGAGCTTGTGTCAAATGACAATTGTCACGTGCTTCGAAGCGTTTCATTGGTTTGACGCGCTTGACAGCTTGAAGCTTTTGGCGCCTAACTCTGCTACATAAGAACCACAGTGTCAATCATCAATGTGGGGTTTGTGAGAGGAGATAGCGAGAATTTTGAGATAGTGATATTTGTGAGTTTTGAGATTGCGAGAATTGAGAGAGCAGATAGTGAGATATGGCAGGTATGGGAGGAAAACGGCGTTCCCCAGTGTGGAGCAGTGGAGAAAATATTATTTGTAAATAAAAATCTATGAAAAATACAATGTTGCACAAATCACTGCCCATGTTCATAAGCACGTTGCACGGCCACTTCTATCGAATCTTACCTCACTATTATAAACTATAAAGGACAAATACTATTTATAAATCTGTTGGCATAAAACTTTAGAGCCCTGATAATATATAAAAAATTTAAAACATGATACATGTTGGTTTATGGTCTAGTGGGTTATGCACATGTCAAATGTTTTTTCCCGTCCGGTGTTGAGAGGATCGAATCCCATCATGAACACGTCGTTAAATATTATTACCGGCATTTAGCTTTATTGCAATATAAAAAAACAACAGAAGCAACATGGATAATGGTTGTATATAACATGCAATCCGTGAATGAACACGCAGCTTGAATTGACTTTTACTGCAGAAATGTGAGATTGAAACATTGAGGTGTTGTTCTGGTGCTTCGGTCACACTGTTAAACGGCTGCTTTAATTCCAGTCTGCCACCAGATGTCGCTGTTCTTCAAATTGAAGCCCCGAAGCTTCGAATCCTTTTCGGTACAAATAGGAAGAAAGCCTCAACGCTTCACAAGGCCTCATCCGCCCATCCCTAGTTACAGTAGAAACAAAACAAACTGGAACAAAGGAACACTAAGTACAACGCTGGAGAGCTTGGTCATGGAGAACACAAAACAATCTGGCAGAGGACAAGTGGAAGTGAGGGAGCTAAATAGTGAGGGACTAATGAGGGAATGGGCTGCAGGTGAGAAGGAAGTGAGGACCAGGTGAAGGTAATGAGGGACTAACGAGGGAGTGATCAGAGGCAGGTGAAGGGAGTTGGACTGACGAGATGGGAAGCAGGATCTGGAATGACATGATGAAAACAACTAATAAAAAAGGAAAGTATGGAGCTGAACTGTTACAACGAGTGAAGCTTGCCTAATGTGCGACCCATTAAAGCAAAATGGGAAAAGGAATCTGGGATAGATATTTCTGAGGAAGAATGGACATTAATATGGGGGTACCAATGGAAATGTACCAGTTCAATGAGCTGGCGAGAGTTTAACTGGAAAAATTACACAAGATATTTCATTACACCATCTCAGACATCTCACTATAGCGATACCACTCCTGAATGCTGGAGAAGAAAATGTGGACACCAAAGCGCAAACCATTATCACATGTTCTGGGACTGTCCCATCATCAAACACTTTTGGAAGGCGGTACACAATACTTTACAGGACATCTTTCGCGAGGACATCCCTTTGGACTTTAAGATTCTGTACCTTGGAAATGTACCTCAGAGTTGGCCGAAAGGGGACAGACTCTTGATTAATGCATTGCTGGTGGCCAGCAAAAAGTCTGTTACTAGACAATGGTTACTACCAGAGTGTCCTACAATTACATTTTGGAGAGACATCGTAACGGATATCTACAGAATGGAGCAGATCACAGCTCATGTCAATCAAAGAACAGAAACATTTCTTAAACACTGGCAAAAGTGGTGCAACTATGTCACAGATAAATGGCCTGACTATATTTCTTTACTCTATGGAAAATGATTTCTCCCTGCTTTATTTATTATTATTATTAGTTTTATTACCATGGTATTGTTTCTCTATTTGCATATGTTTTTTTCTCTTTTTTTGGCCTGTACTTCTCTATGTACAAAGAATCTGAAAAATTGAAATATGTGTATGTGAGATTTTGAACACTAATAGAATACAAAAAAAAAAAAAAAAAGCTGCTCAGCCATTGGTCCACTGAAAGCTGCTCAGCCATTGGTCCACTGAGAGCTGCTCAGCCATTGGTCCACTGAAAGCTGGTCAGCCATTGATTCATTGAAAGCTGCTCAGCCATTGGTCCACTGAAAGCTGCTCAGCCATTGGTTCATTGAAAGCTGCTCAGCCATTGGTCCACTGAAAGCTGCTCAGCCATTGGTCCTCTGAAAGCTGTTCAGCCATTGGTTCATTGAAAGCTGCTCAGCCATTGGTTCATTGAAAGCTGCTCAGCCATTGGTCCACTGAAAGCTGCTCAGCCATTGGTCCTCTGAAAGCTGTTCAGCCATTGGTTCATTGAAAGCTGCTCAGCCATTGGTCCACTGAAAGCTCCTCAGCCATTGGTCCACTTAAAGCTGCTCAGCCATTGGTCCACTGAAAGCTGCTAAGCCATTGGTCCTCTGAAAGCTGCTCAGCCATTGGTTCATTGAAAGCTGCTCAGCCATTGGTTCATTGAAAGCTGCTCAGCCATTGGTCCACTGAAAGCTGCTCAGCCATTGGTCCACTGAGAGCTGCTCAGCCATTGGTCCACTGAAAGCTGGTCAGCCATTGGTTCATTGAAAGCTGCTCAGCCATTGGTCCACTGAAAGCTGCTCAGCCATTGGTTCATTGAAAGCTGCTCAGCCATTGGTCCACTGAAAGCTGCTCAGCCATTGGTCCTCTGAAAGCTGCTCAGCCATTGGTTCATTGAAAGCTGCTCAGCCATTGGTCCACTGAAAGCTCCTCAGCCATTGGTCCACTTAAAGCTGCTCAGCCATTGGTCCACTGAAAGCTGCTCAGCCATTGGTCCTCTGAAAGCTGCTCAGCCATTGGTTCATTGAAAGCTGCTCAGCCATTGGTCCTCTGAAAGCTGCTCAGCCATTGGTTCATTGAAAGCTGCTCAGCCATTGGTTCATTGAAAGCTGCTCAGCCATTGGTCGACTGAAAGCTGCTCAGCCATTGGTCCACTAAAAGCTGCTTAGCCATTGGTCCACTGAAAGAAAAAAATAGCAATAATAAAATATATATAAAATAAAAAATATATAAAATAATTTGTAAATACAATTAACTTAATTTCAAACAAAGTGCAAACAACATATACTGTATTTCCTCACATTGAACAGCAGGTTATCTCAAACAATAAAATAACACAATTATGAACAAGGTGTGCAGGTCTACATGGTACATTTTATTTTGTGATCATATTCCTATGTATATTCCTGTTCATATCAATCAGTGACTGGTGTGGGCTTGCTTTGCAAAGCGGGGTTGCTGGTTGGAGATAGCTACTCTCAGTTCATTTAGACCAGTCACAAATCTGTCCATCTTTGTACATACTTCCTTCTCTTATCTTTATCTTTCTCTGTCGCTCCGTATCTTTCTCGCTCTGTGTCACTGTGTGTCTCTCTCTCGCTCGCGCTCCCTCACTCTCTCTCTCCCTCGCGCTCTCTCGCTCGGGCGCGCGCTCGCTCTCGTTCGGTTTTGCCACGTCGGTCTGTGACATGAGCCGCTCTGGTGGCGTGGTTGGAACACAGTGCATGTCACGTCGGTTATTTTATATTGTTTTACCGGTGTATGTGTGCGTCTGTGTGTGTGGGTTGGTGATGAAGCCACTACTTTACAGGTAGATAGAGGCCAGTAATGTCAACGTGTTCAGCGAGTCTGAGTCTTCGGCTTCTCCGTGAGCACGTTGTTAACAGAGTAAGACGCAACGTCGTGACTGACTTCGAACACACAGCAACAGCTGTGCTCACTCAATGAGATTTATTCATCAACACTCCAATCACATCACAGGTACACGCCCACATTAACAATCACAGGTGTCAGTATTCAATCAATAAACAAAACAGAAACATAATACAATTTGATAGCACACTTGTTAACACACGTGAACCCACCACTCCGCCCACACGCAGTCTTCCGTCCCTACCGACTCATACGTTCAGTCAGTCTGCACGGGGAGGCGCCTCAACAAGCGGCTTTGTTTTCGGAAGGGTCGGTGACTTTACTCCGATCAGTCAGTATTCGTACCAATCGATAACCCTCCAGGATACATCCATGCAATCGAGTTGCTTTTTTGTTTGAAACAACTTAACACAAATGTTTATTTAATGCTTAAAAAAAAAGATAGCTTCACATTTGCAGGAAACACACTGGGCTGCTTTTCTTTCTTGTTACAAGAAACTAAATGTTCCAGGCGCTCTAGCACGTGCAGTTGGTGCTTTGACCAATCAGTCGTAGCGCCGCGAACACAGGGGTATAAATCAGAGGCAGTTGCTGTAGAGATGTCTGTAACTGAAGAGTTGAACGCAAGAGCTCGCGGTATCTCGTCAGGTAATGCTAGCACGACAACATCATTGCTCACTAAATGACTTGTTTTCCAAACGTAAGCCCCTGTTGCGGTTGCTCGTGTTGACGCACTGCCGTGCGGAACATCTGTCAACTCCGTCTTAAGTAATGAGACCGTGAGGTGAACCCAACAGATGTCGAGCTAATGCTAAGCTAACGCTAATGGTGGTAAGCCATGTTAGCGTAAAGTGATTCGTGCCGGCCTTATTGAGGTGGATACAACAAAGTATTATAGCGGGTGCACATGTAAAACACGTGGCTGCTGCCAAGATAATCATTAAACTACAGTTTTACGGATATTTCAGTTAGCGCTAGGTAGCACGCAGGCTAATGTCAAATGTCCCTCTCAACGTTAGCATTTATCAAATATCTTAACCTTAGCTAACTAGTTGACGTGACTGCGCGGGACACTATCCTTTTAAACATGACGAGTAGGATACAATTGAATGAAACGGTCACTGTTAAAACACATTTATCTTACTTTTTTTCAAAACTAAGCGTTGCCGGTGGGCGTGTTGGAGGCCGCACGTGTAGGCCACGGCGCTGTCAACAGCGCAGGATGCGGCCCTGCTTTATGGCTCACGTAGTTTTTATATTGATATGCAGGTGAAGTTGTGGTTCAGTCTCGTGTGGTTCGTAACATCGCCATTGCGCTGGCGGGGAACCCTGAATGCAACACGGCCTGCTAAATGACATGTAATGTAATCTAATGTCTGCTGTAATGCAAGTTATTGAGAGGGGTCTATACAATGTAAAAGACCGTCTTGTGCACCTTGCTTGCCTCTGGCTAGTTTCCTTCGTACTGGTTCGTCATTTAAATGTCATTACTGATTATTAGGTTTTTATTCAAATGCAGGACACATTTTTGCAATCTCTGGGTATTTTTTATGTGATAAAACAGTTAAACAACAAACTTAGTAACAGCCTTGTGAATGTGTATGATTAAATCACTGTAATGTTTCCATTGCTTTTATTTACATTACATGTCATTTAGCAGACGCTTTTATCCAAAGTTACTTACAATAAGTGCATTTCAACCTAGATTACAAACTAAGAACAACAAGAATACAGAAATTAACATTTCCTCAACATAGTCGAACTACAAAAGTCCCATAATAAGTGCCATTTAAGTGCCACTGAAGTGCAAATCTGTGTTTTAATCCAGATATAGTCAGACAAGATGTGTTTTTAGTTTCTGGCGGAAGCTGTAGAGACTTTCTGCTGTCCTGATGTCAGCGGGGAGCTCGTTCCACCATTTTTTTGCTTCATGTTTTCCTATATCTGTGATAAAGTCCCTGATGCTTTTTTTTCCATTTCGAAGTTTTGTCATAGCTTCCTTTTGTCGAATTTGAATTTTACATTGTCCAGAGTCTGCCGAAGCTTACCTCCTTGACTAACGTTACAACATATATGCAGCAGCAGCTATTATCATGCGTCACAAGACCTTTATCCATTAGACAGTTTTTTTATGACATCATATTTGAGCAATTTCACTGTCTTTTCTTTGGTGGGACTGGTTGGTATGTTGATTCTTTGATTGGAGCTTATCGCAATCTCTATTTACCAAATGACATATGGTACTTTTGAATACTGGACAGTAAGAGATGAACAGGGTTAAGAATAACTGTTATAACCAGTAAATGTATAGCAATTTTACTTAAACTAATATTATTAGAATATAAGTACTTTATTATTTTTTGACATTTTCAGAATAATGCCTTCTGTGTGAAATAATTGTAAACGTCAAATAGCGTTTGACTCCCGATGTCCTAAGTTAATGACAAACTCGTGAGCAGATCATTGTGACAGCAAGACGTGAAACTGAGGAACTCGTCATTTAATCAACGAAGTGTGCGTCACGTGCGCTCAACAAACGGACAGAACTATGATGCGCTGGACTCCACTGGAAATATTCATGTATGAAAGTATTATCTTGTCTTTTTTTATGTTTAAAGAATAAAAAGAAAAATAACAAACAACTTGCAATGCAAACTTATTTTGGTTTGGTTGTTAATGGAAAATATTTATTTTAAGACTGATTGGGAACCATGATTTTGGAAGTCTTCAATACAAATGTATTTGTTTTACAGGCCCTCTCTTTCTTTTCTTTTTTGGACCTGCGCTCTTATTTGGATTCTGAATTTTGTGTCTCTAGTATTTTAGGTGTATTTTAAAAACGGCTGTTTTTTTTCTGTTTTTTTTCCAACAAACCTCAGTTTCCAGATGGCAGAAATACACTTGAACCATGTTTTTACGTTATTATACGTCAGTGTATTTATGGGTCTCAAACACTTGTTCAAAACATGGATGTATTATTTGTTAGTTTGAGTTGAGATGCGCTGCTGAATGGACCACTGTCTGACATGTGCTCTAGGTGGCACTGTTACCCGTGTTAACAGGAAAGACGCTCCTGAGCTCACTGTTCGTGTTTGGCAATTCAAATATACCGTTAGTGTCATTCTGAGATTTATTCGTTTTTTCTCTGAGTTTTTAAGTGCACAGACATAATGAAGACGTATTGGGGATTTGTAGATGTAATCTTTGAACTTCTAATACTTTTTCTTCTTTTTTTCCTCGTTTTTCACTTTATTAGTTTCAGTTTACCAGCAGGTGTTTTGGGATGTTGTTGCAGTCTAAATATATATTTAAATATATAACATGCCCGTCCGAGCTGCTGGCTCATTGATCCTTACTTGTCTCGCGTTGAACTGGTTTAGGATCAGACTTTGTATTACGAGATGTTTCTTAAAGTTGAACCCAACTGAAATCCTGTGCTGCTAAATTCAACACAGTTTAACGACAAATAAAACAAAACAACTGTTTTAGTAGGAAAGCTGAACAAACCTAAACCTATTTCATACTCTTGTGTGAGGGTTATTGTCTGCAAACCCAAACACATTTGACGTTTGATTTCCCTACTCGACAAAAGAAATGGGTCACAAATAAGCATTTCTATTTGCATGCATGTTGTGGCCAGAGGTCACATTTCTCAAACACTTATTTCAAATATGGCTAAAAAGGTTCCACTTGGACTAGATGATGAACTGATATAGATTTGGAAGATCGAGGTCGCTATGACCTCACGTCGATCCCATTCTCGGGGAAATCTCCAGAATGCCCCTGAGCGAATTTCTTTAAATGTTGCTATAAATGTCCCCTTGGACTCGGTGATGAATTTATTAGATATCTGGTGGTTAAAGGTTACATTGACCTTTTTGATTTTGGCCATAACCAAATAATGAATATGCTAATGACATACATTTGTGATTTCTCTATATAATTAAAGAAATTGATTAAGCATCTTTTTCTGTTTTATTTTGGTGTTCTCCCTTGATTATATGGCAAACGCAATATCCCTATGGCTACATTAGCTGCTACTAGCAGAATGTATCCAAACGTAATAAACTGTCAGCAGTCAAGTTGCATTGTGGGTAACGTAGGCACCAGATTCGAGGGCGTCACATTTAAGGCAGACTAGGTTTCAGCACTGATGTCTTATTATGGAGAGACTGATTGAATAACATTCAAAAGAAATGTACAAACTGTAATCCCAAATGTACATTGTCACTGACCCGTTGGAAACCACTCTCCACTTCTTGTCTAGGATAACGTGTGATGAACACTAAGTTGCAGCAAAGCACACGACCGACCGTTTCCCCATTCATGGCCTTCGGACAACACGATGACTGATGTGAAAGTCCGTCCCTCTGTTGGCGGGAACCCGCCTCCGCCCGAGGTCGTAAATCCCAAGAGTCCTGGACGGGTGACCAACCAGCTCCAGTACCTGGAGAAGGTGGTGATCAAAGCGTTATGGAAACATAACTTTTCGTGGCCCTTTCGCCTGCCAGTGGATGCAGTGGCACTGCGTCTCCCAGTAAGTAACACGCTGGTTATTGCAGCATCCAACCCGTCTCCGGGTCCGGAAAAGGAAATACGTCGGGTGTATTCATGCCAACGTGTTTGTTGTCTTTCAGGATTATTATACAATCGTAACGACACCTATGGATCTGACTACTATTAAGAAGCGCCTTCAGAACAAATACTACTGGCAAGCGCTGCCGTGTATACAAGACTTCAATACCATGTTCACCAACTGCTACGTGTACAATCGGGTAAGAGGATGCTGTCCATCCCGACATCCTCGTACTGCAAGATTAGCTGCGAGGAAGATTAGTAAAGTAGCAGTAGGCCCGTGAACTGACATTGTTCACTAACCCCTCGCCCGCCCCTAAATGACTTTTAATGACTTTTTTTCTTTAATGGGCTTTTGCACTGCTGAAGATCTGTTCATGCGTCATTGAGTGCTTTTCATTTCATTATAATAAATGAATTCTCTTTTCACAGCCCGGAGATGACATTGTTTTTATGGCACAGACTCTGGAGAAGATTTTTCTGCAGAAGTTGTCCACAATGCCCAAGGACGAGTGTGACACCAGAGCCATCACGACGAAGGAAGCAGGGAAAGGGAGAAAGACTAATGCAGGTATCTTGCACATTAACACTCCCTGAAGATGCTCACAATGAGGTGTTTGTATGTGTATATATATGATATCTTTATGTGTGTGTATATTATGTTTTTAGTAGTAGCAGTATTTACCAATGTTGGTTCAAAGTTGCATTTTGCACACTGTCTATATATATTTTATTTTACATTGCTGTATTTACATATATGTTGTGTATATATACATATATATTTTATTTTATTTTGTATTTTATATTTCACTTTGTATACTATACTTTATGCACAGTCACTTTCTTTCTACTGTGTCAACAAATTTCTCCTTGGGGATTAATAAAGTATATTTCTATTCTATTCTATTCTAATACTGGATTGATTACTGCAGGTGTATTTAATGGAGAAGTTGGCTTAATTGAAGTGGGGTTGTGCGAGGTTCTTATCCGTGATCAATGTATTACACGGTAGATGGGCGGCAGCAGCGAAATGTAAAAAAAAGAATTTGAAGAGATCTTTCTTTTTTTCTTATCGTAACAAAAAACACTAAAGCAAAATTTCAGTTTATATTCTAAAAATAGCTGATGTGTATTTGTTGTGAGCCTATTTTTAGGTAGCGAATTTCTGATATCTTAGGTAGCTAATTTCTGATATCTCCATGGATTGAGCGTTTCCATACTTTAACAGGATTTATATTGCTCTTAGACCTGCTCTACAATAAGAAATGACTTACAACATTGGATTATTAACTGCCCCAAACATATTGACATGTAATGGAAGTTAATTGTGTAGCCTAATTTCACAATTATTATTTTTTTCTTTTTTACAATTGCCTGTGCACTTATTCACTCTGCCTGGTGTCATGCAGATGCTATAAAGCAGAGGTCCCTTGTGTCAGAGGTCGTTCTCCAGCAGACTGTGATGGTCATTCAGCCCGAGATGAGTCAACACATCCCTCCCGCTCAGTTCTCTCAAATTGATTCAACAGTGAGTAATTGATTGTTTTATAACTGACTTTAAACAATGAAATTGACTGTTTCTAAGGGTGTGAAAACACCAGATTGTCATTCGGAGTAGTTGTCCTAGTGTTTATGACAAGGGTTTAATGCTTGATTTGTTATTTCAGTAAGATAAGAAACACAAATATGTTGACTTGAATATCCTAGTTGAATTGTTTTAGGGTTTTTCCCTCCTATTTGAAGAAAATAGGTCAAATTAAAATGTTGATGCCGCAGGCCATTAGTAGCTTGTTCTGTGGTGACGTGGCGAGGACACAAAACTGCATTCATAGCAGATTACCAAAAAAAAGTACTTTTCCTCTACGTTTACTATACTTTGAATCAAACTTTTAAAAGTCAAAATGCTCAACTAATTGTGAATTCTTTGTCCTCAATGCTTTTTTTCCTTCTCTCTCTCTCTCTCCGAATATTCAGATAAAAAAGGGTT
The DNA here is from genome assembly GCA_036178185.1 of Liparis tanakae. Lineage (NCBI taxonomy): Eukaryota > Metazoa > Chordata > Actinopteri > Perciformes > Liparidae > Liparis > Liparis tanakae. The sequence goes on from CM070102.1 coordinate 5,512,081, forward strand.
TTAAGAGGAAAGCGGACATCCTGACCTCCACCCCCTTAGTCATCACCGGCGGTGACGCCTCTCTTGCTGAGAATCACTCGGCACCTTGCATGTTATTCTCCAGGAGAGGCAGCAACAGGCCCTTCAAACCCACAAAGAAAGACTTGCCTGCCTCTGAGAGCAAAAAGATCCGCCTGTCTGAGCAGCTCCGGTGCTGCAACGACATCCTGAAGGAGATGCTCTCAAAGAGACACTATGCGTACGCGTGGCCCTTCTACACCCCGGTTGACGCGCTCACGTTTGGCTTGCACGACTACCATGACATCATCAAGCAGCCGATGGATCTGAGCAGCATGAGGGTAGGATGATTTACGACACGCGTTACAACACTTCTATCCGAGTCCGATCAGTTTTAAAGCCCCACTATGTAGTGTTTCCCCTTGTAGCGCCCCCTTCAGGTATTTAACGTTTACTTCAGTGCCGTAAATACCCAGTTACGATAGATCAGGTGTCGTGAACCTCTGGCTCTGAGCCATATGTGGCTCTTCCGGTGACGCATATGGCTCTTTTGAGTTTGAGTTAAAAAAAAAAAAAATCTCCGCCCGCCCCCTGTAACTTTCTCTCTCCTCCAGATGACAGCAGCAGTAATGTCAGGTCCCTTTCTTAAAGACGTCTTTGTTCTTTTACTAAACTAAACGTCTGTTATTGATCGTCTCCACAGCAGCATGTCTCTCTGTCTCTACGTCGCGTAGCGGAGACAATAAAAAGTCCCCTGTGAGGTGGACTGGACTATGTGACGCTGGTCATCATGACAGAAAGCAGGTCCAAGGACCGGGCGGCTACAAAATCTTACATAGTCGGGTTTTTAGCCCACAGACCCCCGATGGCGGAGGCACACATCGCCATATTAAAAGTCATTGTCGCGGCACCATTTTTTTCAAGCTGTTATTATAAGGTAGGAATTGTTACAAAGTGTCGCTTTAATAACAACGTGTCATTTCTTCAGAGGAAAATGGATCAACGGGAGTACGCAAGCGCGAAGGAGTTTGCCGCTGATGTCCGACTGATGTTCTCCAACTGTTACAAATACAACCCGCCGACGCACGAGGTGGTCGACATGGCACGGAAACTGCAGGTATAGATTGTTCTTTCAATGTTTCCCTCCAGAAATGCATTCAGTGTCCTTGAAGCCTAAAAGGTGTGCTGGATGTACTCTCCTCTTCAAAAACCATCCCAGGCATGTTGAAAGCTATGTTGTTTACGTCCTGCGTGCTTGCGAGCAGCAGGGCTCGTACGCTCATGGAAAACATGGAAATGTCATGGAATTTGTAAATGTTTATTTCCAGGCCAGGAAAAGCCCTGAAAAAAAAGAATCCCAAAAACTTTGGAAAAGTCATGGACATTTGTTATATTCTTATGTGCGTTTATGCTGAGTTTTAAATAATTAATATGCTTTTAAAAGAATGATGCTCAAAATATCTCTCAGTGGAAAGTTATGAACGCAGCTTAACTGGAAAAAACACGTTTATTCTTTTAATCAAACTATTGTCTCTCATTCATTTGTCATTAAAGTTTATACTGTATGCTTTGGAAATCGCATTGTTAGTTCAAATACTAAATGTTCTCACTTTTTTATGTATAAACCTGTGTATGAACCCTGTGGCAGGCTCCTTCCTCCTTTGCCTTTTCTTTGTTTGTCGGCACACTGCTCCACTTCCTGGATTTAACCACCACTAACTGTGGATCAGTATCGTGTGAAACCGTCAGCAGGGACCTTACATCACACACACACACACACACACACACACACACACACATTACTACTGAAATGGTGACCCGCCATCAAATCATTTTACTTAAAAACATAACAATTTTAAATAAACGTCAACAGAATGTGAAGTAATTGCTCCAAAGTGGTCAAAAGATCCATAAAACATTGTGTTTAAAAGCAGGAATATTTAGAACAATATATTTTTTTTCCTGCCCCCTATACATGCTGTGAATACAGACATTAGTCACGGTTTATTTCTTCTGCACACTGACTAAGTCAATGCATTGGCATCAATATGATCGTTTCTGTTAGCGCGACAATAACATTGGTGTTTGTATCAACAGGAAGTTTTCGAGGCCCGATATCTGAAGGTCACTCAGGAGCAGAGTTGTCCCGTACCTCAGCAGCGAGTTGACCATGGAAAAAAAGACAGGTGTCAGAGTTCAACCTCTGAAAGCGAGAGCTCCTCGGAGGCAGAGGGCTCCTCCGATGTGGTGTCCCTGCAGCTGGCCAGTCTGGAGGAGCAGGTTGCTATGCACTCATGCCTGTAAACCGTGCAAATTGCCTTTGAAAAGTTCTTCTTTTCAGTGCATTTGACCTAATGGGCCCATTGACGGCTGGCTTTTCAGCTGAAATCTGTCCACAAAGAGCTGAAGAGATTCACCCAAGTGCCCGCGATTAAACCCAAGAAGAAGGACACGTTGAAAAAGGAAAAAAGAGCCAAAGACAAGGATATCGCTCGACGAAAGCACAAGTCCTCAAAACACAAGTCTGTTGAAGATAAATTGGCCAACCGCAAGAGCTCTACTTTGTGAGTTTTAATATGGTTTCTGATATTGTTGAACAACGTATACCTCATGCGCTACAGATAACATTCGATGTTTTATTATTAATGTCCAGGCACGGCGGCAGACGCGGCGGCCACGGCGTGACTTCGACGCGCGAGGTTGACGTCTCATCGACACCGGTCCCCTACCAGGAGAAGAAACAGTTGAAGTTGGACATCGACCGGCTGCCCGGGGACAAACTGGGCAAGTTGGTGACGATCATTCACGCCCGGGAGTCCTTCCTACAAAACTCGGCCGTGGAGGAGATCGAGGTGGACTTTGAGGTGCTCAAGCCCTCCACGCTGAGAGCCCTGCAGAGGTTTGTTGCAGCATGTCTGAAGAAGTGCAACAAGGCCACTCGCAGTAAGTACAGCTCACAGCGGCTCTGTTTAAAGCCACCGTGCCACACACACCACACACACCACACACACCACACGGACATCTAGAGAGCTTTCTCTGGCGGCGGTAGGCTCATTCAGCATTGTGCACGCTAATTTATCTCAGGGCAATATGATATATATCAGGGTTCTTACGGTCATGGAAAACCTGGAAAAGTCATGGAATTTTAAAATGGTCATTTCCAGGCCTGGAAAAGTCATGGAAAAATACTTAAATCATAAATAATTAATATTTTTTTTAAAGAAAGACGCTCGAAATATAAGCCGGCACACGCTCTCAATACGCAGCATTTTCTAAAATGTTCATGTTTATACCGATATTTTCAGTTTGGTCATGGACATTTGGGGAAAAGTCATGGAAATCCATTGGTCAAAATGTGTAAGAACCCTGATATATGTTAATAAAAAGTCCTGCTTTCAAACTTTAAACTGTTTTTAGATTTAAACATAAAATGTGCAATTAGTGTCCAAAGCGATTTTCTAAATTATAATTTTTTTCCGGGTTGAAAAAGCCTAGCCGGCCAGTATTTTTATCAGCTGTACAAATGTCGGCACAAGGATGAGGACAAAGGGAGAGAGGGCCTGCCGCTCTAATGGTTATTGGAATTTGGAAACAATCGTTTGGTTCAGGTTCAGATCCACTTATATACCCGCCCCTCCTCCACTGTGATTGGGCAGCTGCGTAAAAAGTATCGGTGACAAATGCACCGTTTTACCCAAGAAATCGTAAAACTCAATCCGAAAAACGGCCCTATTGAGCGGCGAAAAAATGTAAAACAACGTGCGGGAGCATCCCTGATCGGAAAGTCGTTATCTCTTCTGTCCTGCAGAAAACAAGCCGGTGAAACCCACGGGAGGTTTGCCGACTGGCAAACTGAAGGATGCTGGGACATCGCAGGATGCCAGCAAAGAGCAGCACTTGGTTAAGAAAAGAAAGCCATTACGTACGATCTGAATTTGATTACTATTCTACGCTTCCACGTGTGAGTGTAGATTTAAAAATGATCTTTTTCCCCCTCTGTTACCAGCTCAAGTCATAGCAGCTCCTGCCCTTGGCTGCCCTTCATACCTCAGTGCATGCAGCAGCAGCAGCAGCAGCAGCAGCAGCAGCAGCAGCTCGTCATCCAGCTCTGGCGGCAGCGGCCATTCCGGCTCGTCCGATAGCAGTGACTCTGAATCCGGTTCGCTGAATTTAAGATGACTCAAGTTCACATATAAATGTTATTTAGGGAATTCGGGGAGTTTTGTGTACAAAAGTCCACGTGTAAATCCGAATATAGCATTCAGTGATCTGTTTATCTATTTATTTTCTTTTGTGTTTGGAAGTAGTTGTCTACTTTATTTCGCCAATGATCCTTTTCAGGTAATTGTTACATCAGGGTTATATGTAGGGCTGCAAGTATTATTTTTACGATTAATCACTGAATCGGATGAATAATTAAAAAAAACCATTATTTTTCAACCCTTTATTCAAAACCAGAACTCGACTGACATCGCTTTACTCGAGCGAGTTATTCGCCCGACTATCTGTGATTTGTTTGCGTCGGAAAGGGGGCGGGGCTTATCTCTGTTGCTTTGTTCCGTGAAAACGGTTATCATACCCTCCAGCCACCACGGAAGAACTAACCACTAGTTCTGCGTTATACTTGTTGAGGACATCCCACAAACATCGGAACATCTAACGCCCTCGTATTTCGTAATAATCGCGCCACGCAACAAATTGATAGTAAAGTCGTTGCCAGCTATTTAAAGAATCGATTTTTAGAGATTTAATAGATTCGTACCTGTCCGCTAGATATACTGTATGGATGTCCGTTCCCATTACTGATGAGAATTATGACTGCATGTCTTTCAGTGCCAAAGTCAAAGAAGACAGAAAGTAAAGACTCTTGCCAAAAGATGAAGACGGAGGTGAACTCAGCCGTAATAAAGAGTTTCACGGCGAGAGCGCCGCGCTGATTGATCGGCATGAAAAGTAAGACATTTAATTTCTCCTTCAGTCAGGGGTGAGCCGCTCCGCCTCTGGCGAGCAGCTCTCTCCTGCCGCGCTGTCCCCAGTGACGGAAGCCAAATGCCACCCAACGCACCGCAACGTAGACCTGACCTGTGATGAGCTGAATATATCTCCCACAGGTACTGGTTGCATTAACATTTGTCCCTAACAAAGAATTTAACAACATCATTTATTTATTTTCCTTCAGAAATGCTTTAATCAGGGTTCGTACTGTCATGGAAAACCTGGAAAAGTCATGGGATTTTATAATGGTCATTTCCAGGCCTGTAAAAGTCATGGAAAAAACGTAAATCATAAAAGTTTTGGAAAAGTCATGGAAATTTGTTATAATCACATGTTCATTTACGGCAAGTTTGAAATAATTGATGTTTTTTTTAAAGAAAGACGCTCAAAATATAAGCCGGCGTACGCTCTCAATACGCAATATTTTCAAAAATGTTCATGTTTATACTGAGATTTCAGTTTGGTCATGGAAATTTGGTTTAAAGTCCTGGAAATCCATCGGTCAAAATGTGTAAGAACCCTGTTTAATGTGATATCAGGTTACTTGTTTCTCTTATTGGTGCTGAAGTGGAAACCATTAAGGCCGTTTAAATAGTTATTGACAGTGAACAATTTACACTAGTAGTAGTATTTTAGGGTTTTAATTCAGCGATGCCCCTGTTCTCGCCTCGAACCGGGCTGAGCAGCAGAGCTGCGGTTCAGCGAGTCATCGGCCCGGCTACGCTCCGTCTCATTAACTGTCCGCTCGCTCTCGCTCTCAGGCGTGTGAAGGCTCAGGCGCTCCTTGCCTCTCGCGGGGTCGCCATGCGTTGAATATCAATATCTGCCCTTTGCCGTTTGACAGATCTGTCTGCCCTTTTATCCCCCATGGCATCTCCGGGAGTGTTGCTGGACTGGAATGCCACCAGTTTTGAGGTACTTGTAATGAAAATGAATGTCGCGACGCACACTTCCTGTGACGAGTCTTGTTCCGCGTGTCATTAAAGTCAGTCAGTCTACTGCTAGAGGTTCTTTGTGTCCTTTGTGCTGACCTAGTATGGTATTATCTCACAGTGTGATTGCGCCTGAAAAACAATGCATACTGGTAGCTATCAAGTTTGTGATATATCATACTCCAGACCAAGCTGCATTTACAGAGGCCGACCCCGGCTGTGCTTACACAGCAAAAACAACAACAAAAAGCTTGTTCTGTTTTATAGAAGATCAATAGAAAGTCTCAGATCAGGTGCATCACAGTGTCCTTATATTAAGTAGATAATATTAAAGTAGATAATATTAAGTAGATAATATTAAAGTGTATATATATATATATATATATATATATATATACACTTTAATATTATATATATATATATATTTATATATGTGTGTGTGTGTGTGTATATTTATATATATATATGTATGTATGTATATATATATATAAATATATATGTGTGTGTGTGTGTATATATATATACATATATGTATGTATGTATGTATATATATATATATATAAATGTATATATGTGTGTGTGTATATATATATATATAAATATATGTATGTATGTATATATATATATAAATATGTGTGTGTGTGTGTATATATATATATATGTATGTATGTATGTATATATATATAAATGTATATATAAATGTATATATGTGTGTGTATATATATATATATATATATATATATATATATATAAATATGTGTGTGTGTGTATGTATATATATAAAAGTATAAGTGAAATGATCTTTGTAGGAATGTATTCAAGGAATATCTGAAGAAAGTAAAAAACATTAATTTCAAAAAGCAACAGGACATATAGTAGCGTGTTCCTATACTATGTCTTCTTCACAGTTTTATGTCATGGATTGTTTTTATGATAAGTGTAATATTTCAGTTTGTTTGGGCTTTAATATTCTGCAATGTTCCCTAAGTATTTAAAATCTTCCCCGTATCTTTCCCATCCAGCAGGGCCCGGTGCTGTCCCCTCTGAGAGACAGCCCGCTGCGGTCCAAAGAGGAAACCCGGTTCAGTAAGTCACCGGAAAACCGTTAGTCTGAGATCTACAGTTCTTTTTATTTGCTACCAATCCTTCAGTAGGACACTTATTTTTACATGGATTGTGCCAGATTCCAGATACTCTGCGGATGTCCTTGGCAGACAACTGACCAATGTGCTTCACACCAACACGCCTAGTAACTCTGCCGGAGAGGGGATAATCCCAATTCCCAAAAAGGTCAGCATCTTGTACGATTACAAACGGTCTTGTGGCGCATTCACGTGCTCTTCAGAAGTTCCCATGAGCTTTATTTAAGTCGTAGTGCTTAGATATATTTATGTGATATAATGTGAAAACAACATGGAGGCTACAAAGAAGATTTATTGTATTGCTTATTTAAACGCATTGATGGCTGTATCCAGTGAGTGGCAAGAAAGAAGAAGGCAACGGTTACGTGGTACCTTCCCTCTGAAAATACCAAAACATTGCTGTTCAGACTTGAACGGGAATTCTCATTGTCGGGAACGCCATTGATTTTTCTTCTTTTATTTTTTTTCTTGTGTAGGACATCGTTCTGAAAAATGCAGAGTCCTGGGCGAAAGTGGTGCGGCAGTCGGTCACTGCGGCGGCAATCAAGTCGTCGAAGGGGAGCTTCCAGGAGTTCCGCAAGATGGCCATAAAAAAGAAGGCGCACGACAAAGCCCTGAAGGAGAAACTGATGGGCGGCGCCGCAGAGACGGAGGTTCCCGAAAAGAGCAGGTATTCGGCGCACGCGTCCGACTTTCCTTTATTTCTCCGTGAAAACCTGGTGGGTTCCAGAGGAATGTTTCCCCATCAACGAGGACATTCTCCCTCCCTCTAGCTTACCCGGCCCGTGCAGAGCAGAAACCGATCCCCAACCCGTCAAGGAGGAACACAATTTGCCAGAGAGCCTCGGCACCAAAGACGCGGAGCAGCTGAAGTCCCCCGCAGAAGCTCCGCCTCTCGCCACACAGGCCCTGGTGAGCGGGGAAAGGGAGCTGGCGCGCAGAAAAGAGCAAGAACGACGCAGGCTGGAGGCCGTGAGTTCCCCTCATCCATGTCCCGCTGCCATTTTGTTGTTCTGGTGTCGGTGAAATGGCCTTTTTGATAGATTCAAAAAATGTTCTTCCTCTTTTCTAGATGTCTGGGATTGATATGACTATGCAGCGGGACATCATGACCTTATTTGAACTCGACCTGGAGTAACAAACCGCCGTGCCACTTCAGCATCAATCGTATGTACGTCCTGGAGACTAGAAAATAAAACGTTAACTGTTCTATAAAACATAAATGGGCCCCTTGGTTTGCATTTTAAATTAATAGTCAGTGTCTGCACTGTTGAGTTTGAGATGATCGGGATGTCGCACTTTAAAAATTCCTCCCCTGATGTTCTCTTTCAGGCGTGTTTTTCGGCTCTCTTTCTCCACATGTTGATGCGAAAACAGTTGTTTATGACAAGCTAATTAATGTATTCATACACTTTAGTTTACACTTTGCCACCTTGTCTTGTTTGATGAAATGTGCAGTGTTGTTTCGTTCTTCTGCTCCGTTATGCACTTTGATGAACCCTTACCACCAGTCTTCATATATATATTATATGTAGACAAAACACCAGTTGTATATGTTTACGGTACAATGCACTTATGACTTTGTTTTTATTTATAATTTTCATTGCACAAGAATTGAAACTTATTTTGAATGAAAGGCTGGTAGGTCCTCATCAACAGTTTCCAGTGTGGAACCAAAGTAAATATTTTCAGTTCCTTATTTGCCTGACTACTTGAAAATGCCATAAATGTGTTAACTGTCCACACATTGTTGATACAGTTCTGGCTGTTCCAAAGTTTATTTTTTGGAGATTCTCAACATGTTCTGTATGTTACAGTTTGTATATGCTAAATAAATAAGAATGTTTTTCTTTCCCTTTTTTTTTTTTTTAGCAATTTTTTTAAAAACTCAAAATAAAACTATTTTCACTAAGCAATCTTCATTACTTCATGAATAAACCCTTACATATCATGTGTATATATATACATATATACACACACACATGTGTGTGTATATCTGTATATCATTTAAATGATAAAAATGATGTTTCATTTGAATACATATGTCTATGTTATTTATTTATTTGTATGTGTGTGTGTGTGTGTGTGGGGGGGGGGTGGGTGTGGGTGTGGGTGTGTGTGTGTGTGTGCAGAGGTGGATTTTGGGCTATACTTCACTTTCATAACATGTCTTCTTCCAGACTAGAAGAAATGTTTTTGTCTTCTTTTGTTATAGCGTTTTACTGAAATTAACCGACGCCAGCATCAATATCTCATTTGCATAATTAAACGTACATTTTCCTAAAATGTATAATACTAACAACGAAAAACGTAAATAGGTGCTCGATTGTGTAAGTTGCAGGAGTTATTTGTTTTAACCCCAGCTGTTCACCTGGCGTGTCTCGCCCTTTAATATATGCACGCGCTGCCCGTCACATGACGACCACCTGCTAATTAATGTCGCCTAGCAACCGCTTAACGAACCAGAACGGTTCGGCGAACACGGTTGAAACCCCCGAGAAATACGTCATAACAGGGGGGGGGACAACGAGCACGTGCACGCTCATCTTTTGTTGCCATAGCAGTAGCGCGAAGCCCCCGGTGCTTTGCTAGCTTCTTCTCTTTCCTTCCAGACGCCACCGAGCGGCTCGTCGTCGCCCGTTTTCGGACTTCGTCTCGTAGCGTCGACAACGCCGCCTCCCGCTTAACGACCGCCGCCGCCGCCGTTGCCGCGCCGCCGCTCTCAACGCGCAAGCGTGAAAAGTGACGCGGTGGCTCTCGCAGCCGTCCCATTCAACAGCGTTGGCTCGGGATCCTCCCTTCAGCCAGTGCGCGTGCGAGCTGTAAACACACAGCGGCTGCGTTTTTAAATGACACCGCGAGGACGAGCGATTAACAAGCCAATCAATAGGTAACTTGATCCGGGTTGATTTTGTAGTGCTCTTTTGTCCCCTTTCTTTCTTGTTTTTACTCTGCGGCAATGTAAAGATGGCGAGAGTGCTCCACAACTTGCTGTTATTTGTGATCCGACTTGCGCTGAAGATCCGAGTGTTGGGCTACTGGTCCCTGATCTACGGCTACTGTGCTCTCTGCACCACCGCGGCCCTGCTGAAACTTTGCTGGAACATCGTCTTGAGGCCGACGGCCACCTTCCACTGGGCGATCCGTGAAACTCCCCCGGCTTGTCTCAGTGACACGTCCTTGGGAACACACTGTTATGTTCGGATCAAGGTAAGACGCGCACGCGTGCACCTGGTCCTTGTAAGGTGTATCTTCTTCTTTTTTTTTAAAGCCCATTGTGTGTGTGTTTGTGTCTTGCATGTGAAATGCTGCAACACACTGCCCGTCGTGTCGCAGTCGTGCGGAGACAATCAGGCCGGAGCTTTGAGCAGATCACGAGGCGTCTGTTTATTTTTTTTTAGACGTTTGTTGTTGTTGTTGTCGTCGCTGCGCTCAGATGGTGCTGAAAGAACAGCTCCTCCGCGTCACGTCTCCAACATGCGGCGGTGCTGCGAGCCACGAGTACAACCTTTATGTGAACACACACACACACACACACACACACACACACACACACACACACACACACACACACACACACACACACACACACACACACACACACACACACACACACATACACATTCAATTCAGTGCATCTAAATGTGCAGGGGTGTTGCTATCAGTAAATAGTTTGTAAGTATACCCAAAAGTACCCCCTCTTCATTTGTTGTTATGTTGGCCTGATTATTGGATTATTGATATGTTGATGTTAAGCATTTAAATGCTGGTCCATGAGCTCATTTTAATCACTGTAAACTGTTAATAACAGTACATGCCGGTGATAAGTGAAATACATTACTGTAGCTGTTGGATATATGTAATGCAGCCATGAGTGCAATAGATGGTACAAAGTAGAAGAACAAAGTAGCGGAAAATGGTAATGTACAAGGACTAAAAAGGTACAGTAGGCTGGAGTTGATGCATTAAGTCACATTCTTCTGTCTTATATGATCAATATAACGTTGGCTCTAAACCAAAGCTTCCTTCAGAGCACCACCTCCTGTTTGATCTGTCAGATGGGACACGATGCAGATAAAACTAAAACAGAGATGACTTTGAGAAAGTTGACTCAAAGATTCATGCTTCTTTGAAGATATGCGCGTGGGTAAAGTAAAAACATAAAGAAGCAGACTAATAAAAACAGGAATAAAGCGTGTGCGACGCGTTCTAAGATAGATCCAATAATCATAAGTATACGATATCACAAGGCTATGACGGTTATTTTCCTAAACTTCCTCCATTGTTTTCCTGATAATTACACGACTACTAGTGATGGATAAGTCATGTGCCCTGATGTGTTTTCTTCTTATTTTCTTCTCCGCTCCAGGAGTCTGGCCTCAGGTTCCACTATGTTGCTGCAGGAGAGAGAGGAAAGCCACTCATGCTGTTCTTGCACGGCTTCCCGGAGTTCTGGTACGTCGAAGAGAAATCCAGGGGGGGGGGGGGCTAAAAAAAATGCCCCTTTTGGCTATTTGGGGATTCTCTACATTTCTGCAACCTTTGCACACCAGCGAAAAAAAAAAAAAGGGAGATCCAAAGCGTTTGAGATCCCTTCCTCCTGATATGAAATGGAAGAGAGAGAGTTGATGGTCCTGAGGGCCGCTCCTATCGGGGCCAAAGAGATTGTCAAGAGCTTTAAGTCCATCCATATAATATAAGATGAGGGCTTCTGACAGGACAGGGATTCAACGGGCGAGGGGAGCTTCTTTCTGCTTCACTTCCCCTATATAGTGTGTATGTGTATTATCATCCCTGTGAATATATATATATATATATATATATATATATATATATATATATATATATACTTCACAGGCATGACATGCTGAAGAGTGATGCAATCGGGGTGAACTCTTATGACTCTTTATGAAGAGAAAAAAGAAAAAAGTGCTAATTCCTGCTCAGAAAATGAAGAGAGAGAGTGTGTGTGTGTGTGTGTGTGTGTGTGTGTGTGTGTGTGTGTGTGTGTGTGTGTGTGTGTGTGTGTGTGTGTGTGTGTGTGTGTGTGTGTGACAGAGGTGTCGAGGGGCTTATTCTGCTATAAACCTCATCTATTGTATTCTGAGATCTGAGGGTTCAGTGCTGGGGTCTTAAACTGACTCATCAGAATCACAGTCAGGGCCTCAGAGGAGGAGGAGGAGGAGGAGGAGGAGGAGGAGGAGGAGGTGCTGTTCGAAAAATAAAATTCTCCTGATGATGTCATCGGGGTTATCGGGGATGAATAAATGAAAAGACACTATTAAATTGCATCATGGGGAATGTATGAACCAATGTTTTGGGGTGTTTGACCCCACGCTGTATTGATTTTTTTTTTTTTTTTTTTTTTTTTTTTTTTTTGTCAATTTACAAATGTTTTCTTGCAAATAATCCAAATGAATAAATAAATCTGTCATCCCCTGCATGTGTTTTGTTTACCCGCAGGTTCTCCTGGCGCTACCAGCTGCGTGAGTTCAAGAGTGAGTTCCGCGTGGTGGCCGTCGACATGCGCGGCTACGGGGAGTCCGACCTGCCGCTCTCCGCCGAGAGCTACCGCTTCGACAACCTGGTCACCGACGTCAAGGACATCGTGGAATACTTAGGTGAGAGAACGCGGAGAACAAGTCGTCGATCTCCAAAATACTCCGAGGAGGCAGTGTCTTGACTTTCTTTTCAATTTACTAGTCATCCGTCGTGGCTCATTGTGAGTGAACGTGGCACATGGTGCAGACACACTGGCGGGAAGCTACAGAGCCCGAGCTGCAGCTAAATGTATTGGACACCAAGAAAGAGAGCTAATAAAACATCAATATCAGTTAAGTAGGCTATATTTAGAATATTTTCACCTGCTGCCAGACAACCCCTCAGGGAACTGGAGCTGTTCTCTCTCTCTCTCTCTCTTCTCTCTTCGGAGCCTCCAGAGGCCCTTGACAAAAAACGTAATTTTACAGGTCTACCGCTGCCTCCATCGGGTTGAGTGTTTTTGTGTTATTACACAATTGATTCATCGATCTTCGAGTCTCCGGTTTGAAACGCAAGGTAAAACACACTTTCTGTCAAAGGAGGCTCGTGGCTTTGAAGAGAGCGTACAAGCAAACCGCTGCATCTTTAAACATCGTACATGTTGCGTGACATCAAGCAACGTATATGCATGTATTTGAAGTTACGTTGGTGTTTACTCAGATGTGTTTGGGGGTGGGCTGGGTTTTTAGCTGTTTTTTTTCCCCTGGCTGTCGCATCTGTAAACTGCACAATTGATTTGGTTTATTAAAAAAATCAAAAAGAAAAGCTGAAAGGTGCTGAAATGCTCTATAAAGCTGAGTGGAACTGCAGACTGTAACGGGGGGATTAGGGTGGACCCAAATGCACGACTCAGGAGACAATAATGGAAATAAAGATCCTTCACTGAGAGCGTTGTTAGGAACGGAACAGACAGAACCATGAAACACACTGTGGAACGCTCGAGGGCGAGGTCGGAAAAACACAAGACAACCTGGCAGAAGACAAGTGAGGGAACCTGAGTAGATAGAGACTAACGAGGGAATGGGCAACAGGTGTGAAGGGCATGAAGACCAGGTGAAGGTAATGAGGGACTAACGAGGTGGTTAGAGGCAGGTGAAGGGAGCTGGACTGAGATGGGAAGCAGGATCTGGAATGGCGTGATAGTTAGGCCACATTTACACATATCCGGGTATTTACGGAAACAAATATTTGTGCCCCTCCGTTTTCAAAAATAACGTTGTACACACAAGGTTGTTTTCAAAAAAGTTTCTGTTTATACGAACCCGCATAAATACGCCGTCCGCATACGTCCCATAGGACGCTCACATGACGTGAAGCATCTTTAGTCGCACACTGTGACGTTTGACAACCTAAAACTCTGTTTGACCTCGTTCACACGCAAACACAAAAAATGAGTTTGCAGAAATCTCCACTTTGGCCGGAGTTTTTAGAAATAATCACTTTCCGTGAGAAAACCTAAATTTTTGTGTAAATGAAAGGCCAAAACACATGAAAATATATGCGTTTTCCCATCGTGTAAACGGGGTCTTAGCGAGACAGGATGAAAACAACTAATACAAGAAGGAAGGTGTGGAGCTAAACTGTTGCAGAGATTCTCTGGGTCCATCCCTACGAGCCACGCCGTTCAGCTCATTACACACAGTCGAGCGTTTTAATAAAGATATTGACTCGTTCCGCTTTAAATAATTCCATGGCAGTCTGCGTATGGCAGTTTTCAACTGAGCGAAGAGTCACAACGACGTGTAAATATTCTCAAGCAGCACATTACTGATTTCAATATTTACACTCTCTGAGAAAGTGCTTTTGACAGAGGTCTAGTATCATTAATGTTTCAAAACTCCTCGTATTGTTCTCGCTGTCTAAAGCTAATTTCTGAACATCAATAATCCATATTGCTGCCAATGGTTCACTCAATGTTCATTTAAGGAGAAGTGGGAGACTCCCATTGATCGCCTGAGAACTGCTGGTCTCTGATCTGCGATTGGACTTCAGGGGGCAATTTGTACACCACAGAGCCCACATAGTCCACGCCCCAGTCGGCCAATCAGAGGATTGGCCTTCCGCCGGTCATGGCACGGTAGCTTTGTCCTTTTTCCTCGCCACAAACGGCCCTTTTCGAAAGTGTTTGTCTGGACTTGGCTTGTGCGACGATCTTTTTTTAAAGAGCACGAGCTGTTGTGATTCATACCGGCGGCTGTGAAAGGTATAAGAGGATTAGTTTGCAGTCGTTGGAACAACAATGTGATCAGAATCCGTCAGACTGATGCCCTGACCTTGATCTGCATTTGGCGTGACGACATGAAATACATCCATTTGATGGGTGTAAATGTCCTCTGAGGGAGGAAGCCGGCCATAAAGAAGTGAGAACGGTATTGATTTTCCAGGCCCTGACGCGCCTTAATATCCGTCTGCTAGACGATAACAGTTGATCTGTTTTGCTTCGCTTCACAGGGTACAACAGATGTTGCCTGGTTGGCCACGACTGGGGTGGCACCATAGCGTGGCTGTTCGCCATTCACTACCCAGAGATGGTGACCAAACTCATCGTCCTGAACAGCCCCCATCCGTCTGTGTTCACAGGTGAGATTTTTGACTATGCAAAACCAATGGACCCCCCCCCAGACAGCAGATTATTCATGTTGCGAAAGAGTTGTATTCATCCTAATTAGAAAGTCTCAGGTTTGGCTTTTGTATTATTCCTGTGTTATTATCATTATTATGATTCATTAGTAAATATCATTACTCCAATTGCACGTCTGCGTCCATCTGGCAAATCCTTCCCTGCCTGAAGGGGAAGTTGATGAGAGGCTAATTATAAGAGGCTAATGGGAAGCCGGGACAGCTGGTTGAACTAAAAAAAAAAAAGTCGTTGGGAGCTACTGTGCCCGCGACCTCTGCAGCCAGGGGAGGCGCAGGCCTCGAGTTTAACCGCCGAACAAACGGCTGAATTTCTCTCCTCCTTCTCCTCCAGATTACGCTCTGCGTCACCCGAGCCAGCTGCTGAAATCCAGCCACTTCTTCTTCTTCCAGCTGCCCCGCTTCCCGGAGCTCATGCTCTCCATCAACGATTTCAAGGTGGTCTGTTTGTGTGTGTGTGTGTGTGTGTGTGTGTGTGAGTGTGTGTGTGCTAAAGAGATTTCAAGGTCGGGGTCAATGCTGTGTGTGTGTGTGTGTGTGTCATGTGTTTCAGTGCATGTGGTGGTTGGAGTAAACAAAAGCATACATGTAAAATTATAGATTTGCCCCAAATGCAGTAATGTTATTCTCGGTATTGAAACATGTTGGCATGTGCACAGTTTATATTTTTTGTCACTTTTAAAAAGAACAACATTTTGGACCAAGTGCTTATTTGCTTTCATGCTGAGAGTGAGAGGATACGACCACATGATGAGGTTCAATTGACACCTCTCTCACATTTCTTTATGCTGAGCGTAGCTTATTTTAGCATAAAGCTTAGTTTAGCAGAATGACCTGGAACACGGGCCAATAAACACGTTATTTCTCGTATATTGGCCTTTTTTAAACTTCACTCCACCTTCAGAGTGAAGATGCAGTTTATATATTTGCTTATAATATGCACTATGGAATAATGTTGGTTAATGTCTGTGTTTGGAGTTCTCAGAAGTGGAATGATGTAATGATGTGTGTAAGTCAGAGTTCCAGAGCGAGGACCGATTTTCCTCTGCTGAGGATCTTTCCTGACTCTGACTCTTAAATGTTTTCTCGGTCGGACGGTCCCAGTCACATGAATTCACCCCGGTGTTTTCCGTCTGCCTCTAGGCTCTGAAGGCCCTGTTCACCAGCCGCAACACCGGCATCGGAAGGAAAGGCCGGTGGCTCACGTCGGAGGACATGGAGGCCTACCTGTATGCACTGTCACAGCCGGGAGCTCTGACCGGAGCCCTCAACTACTACAGGAACGTCTTCAGGTGAGAGACTTTTACACCCACCGACGCACACTCGCCTTCATCTGTACGAGTGAGGCTGGACAGGCCGGCTCGGAGCGATACGCCACACAGCGGATCAAAGGGAAAAAACATATCAGCGCGTGTATTTCTGACACGTGAGGTGCACATTGCATGGCCGAACACGCCATCTGCTCCCTTCTCGAACAATGAGTGATCTCAGAATAGCGGTTGTGTGCTGATGTAAAACAGATTTCAATGACTCGTGCCCAATTAGTCCGCGAAAGCAACGCATTCTGTACCCATAAGCGTCAGGGACACGAATACGTGAACACATGGCATCAGCCAACCATGCATTTTTATGTAGCTCCACTTCAGCTTCATGACTTCAGGGGAGACGCATTCAAGCTCTGCAGGTGTTTCCAGACTCGTTACTAATCATATTAACAACGGCCTTTGTTCGATTCAAGTGTCCCAGTACGTCATGACAGTGAGCCAGCATGAACAATCCTGTGACCCTGTGTGTAGATATTCACTTTTAAAGATGAATTTTCCCTTTTTTTTAAATCTATCATGAAAAATAACCTTTTGGCACCCCCCCCCTCCCTTTCTTCCTCTCCTTAGCTCCCTCCCCCTGAGCCAGAATCATGTCCGGTCTCCCGTGCTGCTGCTGTGGGGCGAGCAGGACGCCTTCTTGGAGCAGGAAATGGCCGAGGCATGCCGCCTGTACATCCGGAACCACTTCCGTCTCAACATCATTTCCGGGGCGAGCCACTGGCTGCAGCAGGACCAGCCCGACATTGTGAACACCCTCATATGGACCTTCCTCAAGGAGGGAGAGGGACGCAAAAGCCACAGGAACTAAATCCACAGCGAGGCCTCCTCCAGACCACCCACCCACCCCTCCCCCCCACCACCACCACCACCGCCCACCACGCTTGCCACACCCGGAAAGCCTGGAATAATGCCAGCGACGTAGTGAAAATGCAATCCTACTTAAAATCGTTCACAATTCAAATATCACTTTGGTCAATAAAGGAAAAGAATCAAAGCACACGTCACTGGAGAGGACACATGAGCAGCATATGGGTGACACTTTTTTTCCAGATGTTTTTCTTTTTGCACACAACGCCCGCCTTAAAGTTCGTCAGTTACAGCATCTCAAAATGTGTGGCAAACAAATCTCCTTGTGTCTTGTATTGTATGGTGCCTTTTTTGGTTTACTTTAACTTTTTGTGTTGTAAAGATGTCCTGAGAGACTGTTGTACTTGTGCGTTTCACCGGGTCGCTCCACTCTCCTTAGGGCCCGCAGTCCGTTGGGTAGCTGTGACTCTCCGTGTCCCTTCGATCAGGTTGTGTTGTCTGAGGAAGTTCCTTTTTCGTTCTTTTATTTTGTATACTTTTTTTTTTTTTTTGCTCAGATACTCAAATGTAGAGAATGTCGTTATCTGGATCTTCCAGAATAGAAATGTGGCTGTCTATTGTACTCTTTTTGTATCTATTCCTACACGCACTGCATTTTGAAAATTCACTGAGCCAAGTCTACACTATTTGATTTTTTTATGAATAAACTAAGTGTCAATCTGTTGGGACCACACGGCTCTTTATTTAAGGGGATGATAACAGCGGTTCATTTCAAGCTGTGCGGTGTGCCCTTTTGACCTCTGTGTGATACTGTCACTCCCAGATTTTACACAGAGGAAATTAAAAACACCAGAAATAGAAATGGATGTACTTTTAAATTTAGCACTGCTGAGGGGCACAGCGGTGGGTTATTTTGGGTCTCCTCAGGAGAACAAACATCTTTATTTAGATTTTCATATTCCTTCTTGACACTGTTATATGCCAACATAATTGTTGATGTGGAATTACACTGAGGTGCGTATTCATCAGTGTTGCATGAACAGGTTTGTTAGTGCTGCACCAGCAAAGAGATCATTCAAGCAATACATGATTAAGTCTGTGTCAAACCAGCAGAAACAATATAAACCAGTTAAGGATATTTTCCTCATTAGTGGCTTATTCTATCATTTATAAAGCTTTAATTGAGTGTCTATTAACAATTAATGAACCCATTAGTGTCTGCATAATCCTACAAAGTATGTCTTTGGAAAGTTGTAAAAATCAACATTGCACCAAATCACTGCAGTAGTTCTCACTATCAAACCATGTTTGACATCTTCTGTGTTTTGTTTTAACGCTGATTCAAACATTTATAATTACATTTGCGCTGACATCGTAGGTTATGAGTAATGATGCAGGAGAGGCCAATGACATCAGGGGTAAGCTCTTGTGTTGCCTTCCCTGGCAGTCGGACATATTGGAAAGAAATTCAGGGCAGACAATATGAATATCATACAGATTACAAGCCTCAAAAAGAAAGAAAAAAGGCACTGGTAATGGTACTCCTGGTTTACTGGGATGGAGTCTCCTGCTATTCTTTTGGCATAAACATGAACAGCCATAATATTTGTATTGTCATTGTTTCTGAAAATAGTGTTGAATGCTTCCTACATTCACTAATAACCTGTATATAAATTGTTGTACAATAATTCAGATGGACATACAATATGTATATTCAGGCACGTGCACAGATAGAGCCCTAGTGGTGCTCAAGCACCAGCCCCTTTGCCCTGGCTGAGAAAAGTGCCCTTTTTTCAGGAGGCCCTTTTTTTTTCTTCGTTCATCAGTGTTTAAGAATAAAAGTTTCTCTTTCTGTCATCAAGTCCTCCAAATGTGTTTTGATATCCGACGGGGCTTTTATTTGAGTTCTTGTGAGACTTTCGCCCCGACATAATCCGCGACGCTCACGAGTCCCCCTCTCTCTCTCTCTCTCTCTCTCTCTCTCTCTCTCTCTCTCTCTCTCTCTCTCTCTCTCTCTCTCTCTCTCTCTCTCTCTCTCTCTCTCTCTCTCTCTCTCTCCCCCGCCGCGCCCCTCCCTCCTCCTCCTCCACGTCGTGCTCGCGCAGTGCTCCTCGCGCCACCAAACGGGTGCACCTCCGTCTCCTCTGACCCGCAGCATCAGACACACAAGTCATGACGTGTTTGTCCCCTGACGTTGTTTTGTGATAAATCAACCACAACATCAGCGCTGCTGAAACCATGACGTCACAACTGGTCCGACGTTTCCTAAAAAAATAAACAAACTAAAACTCACGAAATCCGTGATTTCAAAGCTTTGCAGCTGTTTACTGATGTTAGTTATGTTTAGAGAATGGAGAGAGAGAATAGAGGGAAAAGAGAGAGAGGGGCAGAGGAGAGGGAGAGGGGAGAGAGAGGGAGAATGAATTCTTATTTTGTTCTATTTAACAGGGGCTAGTCTTGGATTTGCGTGGCCAGACTGAAAAAAATCATAATGCCTCTCTGGTATTGTTCAGAGGGCCAAATGTGGAGGTGGGCCGTATCCAGCCCGCGGGCCTTAGTTTGAAGACCACTGCTCTTGGCTGTTGATGTCTATAAATATCGCTCATTTTGAAAATGACGTAAGAGGGCAATACACAGGGGCAGTTTTTCCTACAGGCGGTATAGGCGGCCATTCAAAGGGGGGCGCTAAAAATGTAAAGATTTTTTTTTTTTTTATTGTCACTGACGGGGCTCGAACAGGCACCTCTACCAACTAAGCCACAGTGCCTACATTAATTTCTTTATACATTGTATCAATTTTTGTTTTCTACCAAAAGTACAAAACCGTAAGATCGTTTAATTTACTTTACTGAGAGTTACAGTAGAAACAAAACAAACTGGAACAAAGGAACACTAAGTACAACGCTGGAGAGCTTGGTCATGGAGAACACAAAACAATCTGGCAGAGGACAAGTGGAAGTGAGGGAGCTAAATAGTGAGGGACTAATGAGGGAATGGGCTGCAGGTGAGAAGGGGCGTGAGGACCAGGTGAAGGTAATGAGGGACTAACGAGGGAGTGATCAGAGGCAGGTGAAGGGAGTTGGACTGACGAGATGGGAAGCAGGATCTGGAATGACATGATGAAAACAACTAATAAAAAAGGAAAGTATGGAGCTGAACTGTTACAACGAGTGAAGCTTGCCTAATGTGCGACCCATTAAAGCAAAATGGGGAAAGGAATCTGGGATAGATATTTCTGAGGAAGAATGGACATTAATATGGGGGTACCAATGGAAATGTACCAGTTCAATGAGCTGGCGAGAGTTTAACTGGAAAAATTACACAAGATATTTCATTACACCATCTCAGACATCTCACTATAGCGATACCACTTCTGAATGCTGGAGAAAATGTGGACACCAAAGCGCAAACCATTATCACATCTTCTGGGACTGTCCCATCATTAAACACTTTTGGAAGGCGGTACACAATACTTTACAGGACATCTTTCGCGAGGACATCCCTTTGGACTTTAAGATTCTGTACCTTGGAAATTTACCTCAGAGTTGGCCGAAAGGGGACAGACTCTTGATTAATGCATTGCTGGTGGCCAGCAAACAGTCTGTTACTAGAAAATGGTTACTACCAGAGTGTCCTACAATTACATCTTGGAGAGACATCGTAACGGATATCTACAGAATGGAGCAGATCACAGCTCATGTCAATCAAAGAACAGAAACATTTCTTAAACACTGGCAAAAGTGGTGCAACTATGTCACAGATAAATGGCCTGACTGTATTTCTTTACTCTAGGGAAAATGATTTCTCCCTGCTTTATTTATTATTATTATTAGTTTTATTACCATGGTATTGTTTCTCTATTTGCATGTTTTTTTTCTCTTTTTTGGCCTGTACTTCTCTATGTACAAAGAATCTGAAAAATTGAAATATGTGTATGTGAGATTTTGAACACTAATAGAATACACTGATCCACTGGTCCACTGAAAGCTGCTCAGCCATTGGTCCACTGAAAGCTGCTCAGCTATTGGTCCACTGAAAGCTGCTCAGCCATTGGTTCATTGAAAGCTGCTCAGCCATTGGCCCACTGAAAGCTGCTCAGCCATTGGTCCACTGAAAGCTGCTCAGCCATTGGTTCATTGAAAGCTGCTCAGCCATTGGTCCACTGAAAGCTGCTCAGCCATTGGTTCACTGAAAGCTGCTCAGCTATTGGTCCACTGAAAGCTGCTCAGCCATTGGTCCTCTGAAAGCTGCTCAGCCATTGGTCCACTAAAAACTGCTCAGCCATTGGTCCACTGAAAGAAAGAAATAGCAATAATAAAATATATATAAAATAAAAAATATATAAAATAATTTGTAAATACAATTAACTTAATTTCAAACAAAGTGCAAACAACATATACTGTATTTCCTCACATTGAACAGCAGGTATTCTCAAACAATAAAATAACACAATTATGAACAAGGTGTGCAGGTCTACATGGTACATTTTATTTTGTGATCATATTCCTATGTATATTCCTGTTCATATCAATCAGTGACTGGTGTGAGCTTGCTTTGCTTTACAGATTTTGTCAAAGCGGGGTTGCTGGTTGGAGATAGCTACTCTCAGTTCATTTAGACCAGTCACAAATCTGTCCATCTTTGTACATACTTCCTTCTCTTATCTTTATCTTTCTATGTCGCTCCGTATCTTTCTCGCTCTGTGTCGCTGTGTGTCTCTCTCTCGTTCGCGCTCCCTCGCGCTCGCTCGCTCTCTCTCGCTGGTTTTGCCACGTCGGTCTGTGACATGAGCTCTGGTGGCGTGATCGCGTAACCTTCTAATTACCAACAGACCAGAGGCGTTCATTTAAAAATAGTATTCAGCATTACGAGGTCAGTTTGCAGTACGCGAACGCAGCATTGAAAGCCACATGGGCACGGAGCCGCCCTTGTTTACACTGCGCATGCGCCATCTCTTCCGGGTGTGACGACTCGTCCACTCCCCCTCCGAAATACGGTCCTCCTGGGTGGCGAACAGCGTGTAGCGGGGATGTCAACAACATCGGTCAGTGGGTCAGCCCAATGGGGGTACTCAACCTTGCAACGGAACCTCACACTTCAGGACTAATATTCGCCATTGTTCATTCCGGCTGGTCTGTTGTTTTTTTATCGCCAGTCTTTCAGCGTTTAGGGGTCAAATAAACGAATACTACAAGCGGGGCAACGGTAGCCCGAGTTAGCTAAGCTAGCATGCTAGCCACGAGAGGAAGATGAGAGTAACGTTTTTTCAGCTTATGGTACATAACGTGTCGAGCAGAGAGAGCCGCTGATACATCTGTGCGTGAAGGTAACCTCGCGTGCGCGTGAGCGTGTCGGAGTGTGTTTTATTTAGTGAAACATTACACTTGTGTATTGAAAAAAGGGGAGTTGGTTACTCTGGGTGATGTTATCGGTGTTGTTTCCTCCTCGGTGATGAGGGGAAGCTGGTGTTCTAATAGCCAAGCTGTTTTGTCATTTTAACAATACCGTTAACGTGACGGTTAAATAATTGCGTCGCACACGTAATAATAATTAATTAATTAGTGTCGGTTTACCGAGGTCATCCCGTCCTGTCAAAATGTGCCGTGATTTTTCCTTCAAATGGGCAAACAGCGCCTCTCTGGGTTGCAACCGGTGGTGAACCTAAGTCAGTGTGTGTGGTGACAGACGGTACTGCACCCCTGACGGCGGAGCCAATCATGTCGCGTCACCTCGGGTGGGGGTCAGGTGAAGTTGACGTCATGATGATTACAGAATTTGGAAGCCTTAAATTGCATCATAAGTGGCTCGTTGTGTCTGTTTCGTTTGTCCTCTGAATGTTGCCACAGCGTGCCACCAGGATTTATCCAACCCTGCTCTTCCAGTTCACAGGCGCCTCGTCTCCGTGCCGGGGAACCCGATGAACTATGATCACCACAGAGGCCGCAAGGGAGCTCCAAGCCAAGGAGCGCAAACACAAAGAGCAGCTGAGGAGATGTTTATCATCGGCTTTATCTGCAGACCTTTACAGGTGAGGCGCGTGACTGAACAAAAAAAAAGCACAGATTAAAACATCGATCATTGACAAATGTCAAGGAGATAAAGACACGGCCTGTGTCATAAAGTGTTCCCACTCTACACAAAGTAATACGCGCTGTAAAATGCAAAAAACATATCTAGAGCCTGTGAATGACTGAACTGGTTTAAAGACCTGCTCGTTCATGCAGTGTTATCGGGATCATTGCTCTCATATGAAACAAGTTTGACATAAATAAATACAAACACTTTACTCTTTTTAAAGGGCATATTTCGGTCATTAAGTTCAGTTTTCTTGACACACAGTGTCAAACTCTTGTGTGGCTTGTGATGATGTCGTTCTCATAGGGGTCATCAGCCTTTACTGAAGACATAAAAAAATTGTAAATCGTTAAGTGTCTATAAACGCTGTTTTTTTGTCAGCTTAGAATGAGCCCTTCATGTCTCCGATCGGGAGGAGTCCTCTTCACAGAGTTGTGTTGGAAGAGCCTTTTGCTTTCTTTACAGTAGCTGAAGGCCGCCGTAAGTAGTTCTTCCTATGCGCTTGTGAAACTGCGATAACGTGAGCCCCAGAGTGCAAAAACCCGTGGTGCCGCCGGATTCCGTTGCTCCTTAAATACTGTCATTACGGTAAGGATGGTCCCTGAATGAGGCGAACAGCGTCACTGTAGTTGTTTTGCACTCTGTGGCTCAGGTTACCACAGTCATCAACTCCTAAACACTGTTCAGCATGATCCTCTAGAGGCAGAGAGTCTATGCTTTAGTGTGTGTAATCTCTCTCCCCAAACTTTATAAAAGAAGTACAATATAAACCAGACTATCAAAATTACTTTTACTTATTTAATAACCGTTTACTTCTTTTTATTGCCTTAAATGCTTATTTATATTTTGTAAACTTCTGCAGAGAAAGACTGCAAGATCTACTTGAAAACTTAAGTACGCTAGTACCACAACGTACTATTTGTATTTCTTTTTGTCAAACTGCTTTCAAATATCAGGAATCCTGTGTAAAACTGCAAAGAAAAACATTTGACAGTAAATCTATTGTTTAATAAAACATTTCCCTCACTGGGAGAAATGAGACTTATCAGTTAAGATGTCAATTCTGTGCAATAATCAGGTGTCAAACAGGTCTACGTCCTAGAACTCGGGACATGTAACACGCTTTTGTTTCATAATAGCGCTATTAGACGAGAGCGGGGGGCTCCCCTCAGATATCCGGATCAGTGGATCCGGGATGTACAACATGGCTTCGAGCAAACGCCAAAGTAAACCACCAAGACGACTGGAAGCGAGTCCGCTTGTTGCACAACGTTCACGAGGGGTTGACAGTAATGGACGCGACACCAGCACTTGAGTCTCATACCGCCCCGTTGGCCTTTAGCGGCCCAGTTTGTGGGTCACCCAGATGGGCCGAGGGATAACGATGATGCTGAAGAAGACACGGACGGCCTCAGGGCGCTTTACTGTGCTCGAGTTCCTCTTCAGTGGGTAGAATAGATCTTGTAGAGGTTGGCCGAGTAGCTCTTTTTAAGTTTACTTCTTAATGTACGTGCAATCGGAGACACTTTAATCCGTGAGTAAAAGAGGGTTTTGAGGGATTTGCTCCTGATGCAGTGTTGTGATGCATTTCCCCAGGTTGCTGCAGGAGGAGCTGGAGGCCGACGTCGCTCTGTCGGCTGCGTCTGGCTCTCTCCGAGCTCACAGGGCCGTGCTGTTGGCCAGAGCTCCTCACGTCCTGCGTGGGCAGAACCACAAAGATCCCTCCGTCGTTCACCTGTCCGGCTATGAGCTGTCCGGGTTGAAGGATTTCCTCAGGTAGGCGGCGAAATGTCAAATACAGCTTATATTTTTCAGCTTTGGGGTTTTAGACTTTCGCTATTTGCCCCTGGAGAAAAATTCAAATAAAACCTGTAACAACTTTACTTTCTTTCAATCACTTTATTTTACGTTTTTCCAAGTTACACCAGACAATCCAAAACGAATAAATACAAAAATTACAAAACAACCAACTATAATATCAATACTAACAATCAGACAAATAAAATAACAACTTTTCTGAATACCTCCCGCTATTTTCACTGGAAGCGAAAACTCCACCTCTGCTCTCTTGTAGGTGACGTTGAGGAGAAACCATGTTTCCCCTCTCCCGTAGTGTTGCAGTTGCACAGACCCTCCGACAGAGGGCGCCATGCGCAGCATCTTCAGTCTGCAGGGGTCTGCTGCTGTTCTTTCTTTGCTGTCGTAAATGCTGCAGCTCTTCAATAATACATTTCGTTCTCACGTCGGCGTTGAAACGCACGCGCGCCCTGAAGCGTGTCGGCGTTTGTAGTCATCTGTAAGTTTCTCGCGTCGTCTCGTCGAGGTTCTGCAGTGCGGCGCCTCGTGAGCTTCTTGATCCGCCGGCGTCTCCGTCTCGTTAGCAGTTTATAATCGGGGGGGGGGGAAGAAGAAGGAGTCGACATTG
Organism: Liparis tanakae; assembly: GCA_036178185.1. Taxonomy (NCBI): domain Eukaryota; kingdom Metazoa; phylum Chordata; class Actinopteri; order Perciformes; family Liparidae; genus Liparis; species Liparis tanakae. The sequence goes on from CM070102.1 coordinate 5,537,957, forward strand.
TTCGGTTGCGCTATTGCAAAGTCTGACTTCTTTTCACCTCCTTTTTTTTCTCCTGTCCATGTAAGACAGATGTTATTGCATGTAAAACGGAATTTGTTTATTTAAATTTGATAAAGGAGCTAGTCACAATTCCATTCAAATTGTAGAGCGATATCAAAACAACACCCTTTGTGCTTTGGTTCTAGGAATATAAACATGCTTTTTCAAGCAGAAACCTAGTATAAAACAAATGAAACGTCTCAGAAATAATTTTTGTGTCACATTTTAATTCAACGGGGAGCGTAGGGGACCGAGAGAGATGCAACAAAGAGCTCTGGTTTGATTTTTTTGTTATTTTTTTTTGTTGCCTGCGATTATTATTATTATTTCATGGCAGGACATGCTGCGATGCCACTGCATATTTCAGACGTACTTCATGCCAAATGTGCTGTAAGAGTTTGTGAGTAACTAAGATCAACGTTCCCTTGTTTATAAAAACAACGCTTCACTTGGGGGGGGGGGGGGGGGTAAAGTCCTGCTCAGGCTTGTGGCTTTGCTTTCTGTGTCACTGAAGTGGAATTGCATCGAGTCAGACTGTAATTTAAGTAATTGTGAGAAAGGCCTAGTTTTAATTAACCTTTATCTCTCTCTCTCTCTCTCTCCCCTCCCCCCTCCCCAGGCGACTGTACACAGCGGAGCAGAGCCTACGCTCGTCTGAAATAAACCCAGACACGGAGGGCTCGGTACCGCAAAGCGACTCGCCTGTTCCCGACCCGGCAGACCTTCATCGCTCCTCTGACTCAGGTAAACAGAATAAAGGCCGTTATGTGCCTCCCCCCCCCACCCCCACCCCTTCACATCATGTATTCTCAGCCATAATCAAATTAGGTGCTGATCTCATTTTGGATCCCAGTTGCCGCTACCGACACAATATGGATACTTTCCCATAGTTTGTTCACTTCGCAGTATATTTAGTGGTTCAGTGGACTTTCTCACGCACACATAAATACTCATGTCATTCGTCTCACACGTCTCAACCTTTACTCCAGACGCTGCTCTCGAGCCGGCCTCGGGCCTCGGAGCGGACTTGCTGGATCTGTACCAGCGGGGGGAGCAGTGTGACATCACCATCCAGGTAGCGGAGCAGGTCTTCTCCTGCCACAGGTAGAGCTTTCTGTTCTTCTTCTTTTTTCCGGGGGCCTCAGCCATTTCATTCGTTGGTCTGGCAGCCCAAAGCACACTCTGTTTGTTTTTGTTTTTTGTTTTCCTATGAAAGCCATCTTGCGTGGCGGGCATCGCTCACTTCAGCAGATCGCATCCCGCGCTAAAACACTGCAGAGGTCGCACGTCTCCCGTCGACTCGCAGCGGCGCGTGGTCATTCAGTGACGCGGAGGTAGAGTAGCCGCTGGTAACCATGGAGACAGGTTTCTCCCAGCTCGTGCTCGGGGGAGCAGCAAGCCAACAAGAGCTCGTCAGAGGGTGTGTGTGTGTGTGTGTGTGTGTGTGTGTGTGTGTTTTTGGGTTGCTCTGCAGCAATGATCCCTTGAACGGGATCAAGGCTTCTCAGCCCAAAGCGTCGAGCGCAGTTAAATAACACGACACAAGAACAGAGGCGTCAGAGAGAGCGCTCTTAAACAGTCACATGGTCCACAGGACGGGTTTTGAATGAGGGCTTTGAATGCTGATTTGAATTTTTTTCAAATATCTACGCCTGTAGACACAACTCTTTGATGCGTGCGTGGTCAGTCGGTCATCCAGAATCCGGGACTGATTTAAAATCGTTTTTACAAACAAAAGTGGACTTAGAGTTTTCTCTTTTGCTCCAATAGAATTTTGGGTTTGTAGAAGAAAGCTCACCTCTCACATTCATTTATCTTACTAAGAAAGGAACACATCGAAGAAAATAGAGCGTGGCAAGGAATTGAATATAACGTCCATATTCTGGCAAACAATTTATTGTCATTTTTTGGGGTTAAAATGTCGTGGTGTCGTTTTAAATATGTTTCTTGTAGCAGTGATATTGAGACCTACATGTTATTCTTCAGCATGCAGTTATTTGTCTGAACCTGAGATCATCGTATGTGGGTTTCTCTGTGTTGCCGTGGGCCGATATTTAACCGTCGTGAATTATTCCTCAGTTTCATAAACTTCCACTGACTCCCATCACACTAAAGCGTTTCAAGATGATACAGCTGGTGTTATCCTATATATTACTTTATGTAACAGCAACAGTATGTTTGTGGCTCGTCCTGCTCCGGCCGTGGCGTTTGGCCTCCAGCGCTTTGGTTCCTTTCTTTCAATCATTTTATTTTAAGTTTTTACAAGACAATCAAAAACGAATACGGACAATCAGACAAATTAAATAAAAAAAAAACATGAATCATAAATCATCATCTTCCATATTGAACCAACTATACAGGGTTCGTACGGTCATGGAAAACCTGGAAAAGTCATGGAATTTTAAAATGGTCATTTCCAGGCCATGGAAAAAACTTAAATCATCAAAGTTTTGGAAAAGTCATGGACATTTTTTATAATCACATGTTCATTTATGCTGTGTTTGAAATAATGAATGTGATTTCTAAAGAAAGACGCTCAAAATATAAGCCGGCGTAGGCAATCAATACGCAACATTTTCTAAATTGTTTATACAGAGATATCAGTTTGGTCATGGAAATTTGGTGAAAAGTCATGAAAAAGTAATGGAAAAGTCCTGGAAATCCATTGTTCAAAATGTGTAAGAACCCTGCTATAACCATCGTTCAGAGTCACTTGGGTCCCAATATTGCAAAGCCCTTTGGTTCCTACTGAAGACTTGATGGTGAAGTTGAGCCATCTCCTAAAACAGACGGGCACTGACCTTTCTATTCAGCAAGCTTTACTCAAACTAGGAGGTGCGTAAGCTGGGGATAATATTAATAATCAGCTGCAGGTTATTCTACTTGTGGCCTGCTGGTAAGTATTTCTGACAGCCAGACTGTTTGTAGTAAACAACAGTGTCATATTCACGTCACCCTACGTCTCATTGAGTGTTTAATGAGACGAAACGAGATGCATCCGGCTTTGAGACGCACGTAGGACGTGTTGGAGGGATTCAATTCCGTTTATTTCATCCATCACAAATTCCGAATTTTCCTCCGTGGATCAATTGTGATTTGTTGGTTTGAGTCGTGAGAATATCACCTGCTTTATTCTTTATGGGAGCTAATTAAGTCGTCTATTTCCATATCTGAGAGCGACGTCTTCAGAGGCGGGGGGGGGGGGGGGGGGGGGGGGGACACTCCAGAGCACACGCTATATTTACGTCCCTTCACAGACATGTGAAATATTAACCCGCCGCCTGCTTTATTGGGTTTCTAGGGCGATCCTGTGCGCGCGGTCCCAGTACTTCCGAGCCATGCTGAGCGGCAGCTGGATGGAGAGCTCCAGACAGCGCATCACTCTGCAAGGGTAAGACGTCGGAGAGCAGGTCCCCCGGGGACGGGACGGCGCCGACGACTCCGCGCCGTCCGGCGGCGCTACGTTTCGTTCCCCGGCCATGCGGCATGCGGCCCCGTCAATTATTCAGGCCTCGCCAAACAGAGGTGCGGAGGGGGGGGGGGGGGGGTGAGAGGAAGGAGGAGAGTTCAAACATTGCCATGTGCAGCCACCCACTGCCGGTGGAATTTGCGAATGGATTTTCTACCGAGCAAGGTGGCTCATAAACGTGTTCTCATCCACTCTCTGCTGAAGAGCCCCTCCCCCCCCCCCCACCACCACCACCACCACCACCACCCCCCCATCGCCACCATCACCAGTCTCTTTTCACAGCGGGGGGGAAGGCTAATGCGGCCCATTTCTTTTCCTCCAGGGAGAGAGACGTGTCACCCGTCTCAGCATTACTGATCTGAGGGAAACGGGGGAAGACTTGTTGGCTGTCGGAGTGAGGAGCGCCGCTTTGATGTGCTGGGGGGGGGGGGGGATCTTCAAGCTGCAGTCACGTGGCTTAAGTGCTGCATGATATATGTATGTTGTTTACAGCGTCCTCAGTCGTGTTTTCCAGTATAGGCGGAATGAAACGTTTTCCGCCTGGATTCACCAAGATGATGTTAGACTGGTGCCGTTCGGACGATTCTGAATGTCAACACGACGACAGTATGACAATATAACGCGTTGTTTTGTCGGCCGTTCCAGTTTGGGGCCGGATGAGATGGAGATCCTGCTCCAGTTTATGTATGGAGCCATTGTGGATCTGCCGCCTGGAGCCAGTGCCAGGTACCGTGTGTGAGCGGACTGCCCCCTGTCGTATGCGCACAGGGCCGTAAAATACAACCGTGTCTGCGTTTGGTGTCCCCTGTCCCCATAGTCAGGTGGTGTTGGCAGCAGACATGTTGGGTTTAGAGGGACTGAAAGATGTGGTGGAGATGGTTCTGACCCGAGACTACTGCCGCTTCTTCCCCAAGGTCAGCTATACATGAGGAAAAGTAGCGAATGTGAGAGGTGGCAACCGGGATTTCATCGGCTTATTATTGCTTCTCTATAGGCATGTGTCAGGTAGGTTCACGTGCGCAGCATTTTTGATTATAGTATAGTTCTTTTCAATATCCACACACATAAGAAACACATGTCCACTCTTAAGAAAAAATAAATGTATTCTTTTAGATTAATATTGCGCTCTTCAAACATTTGAATCAAAGTATTTTAATCTAAATTTAAAAAATAAAAATCTAAATGAAGCTTTTCTTCACATCAAATAAGTGTACTGCCCACCCAAACACCAACATGAATACAATTAGACTTGATATGCCACCTTTGCGCGTGGCCAAATTAAAAGATGTAACGCCTGTGAAACAAGCTGCCTGTGCTCGCCAAAACAGGTTCATTCCACACTGCTCGAGAATTTGGGCCAAAGCCGACCTCACTGAGTGGATCGGGTATCATCCGAGATTTATCCAGGCCAGTTTTACCTGGTTTATCAAACAGGGTTCGTACGGTCATGGAAAACCTGGAGAAGTCATGGAATTTTAAAATGTTTATTTTCAGGCCTGGAAAAGTCATGGAAAATGCTTAAATCACAAAAGTTTTGGAAAAGTCATGGAAATTTGTTATATCCACGTGTTTTTGAAAGGAAGACTCTCAAATTATACGCCGGTGTACGCCGAGTCCAAGCAGATGGATTTGCACATAAAGAATAATAGTTTGATTAAAAAAATAAACATTTATATATGTGTTTCTAGGAATAAACAGGTATAGTAATATGTATTCTTTTAATCAAGCTATTGTCTCTCATTCATTTGTTTCATTTAAGGTATATTGTATGCTTTGTAATTCTCATTGTTTTAATTTCATGTACACCCCGAGATTTCATTTTGATCATGGAAATTTAGTGGAAAAGTCATGGAAAAGTCATGGAAATCTATTGGTCAACATGTGTACGAACCCTGATCAAAGTCATAAAAAACATTAAATGATACATTTATTCCCGTAATAAGTTTTGTTGCGCCACAATAACTCTGGGTCTCGACTCGCGTGTCAAATTCTTCCAGGGAGCTCTACAGAGTGAGCTGCACAGATTTTTTAAATCTAGTAGAAGAGAGCGCCGGAGTTCAGGTGAGACGATCCGTATCGGGAGAGAACGGCTGATTAGCCACCTGCCGATACCGAGACGCCTCGCCGGGATCCATGCTCTGAATGCAGAGCGTCTTTATCGCACCTCATCAGACGTTATCGAATCTAAATGGCGGTTCGACTTTTTCTCCTGCGAATGTGTCTCTCCTCCACAACCACAATAAAAAAAACACGTGTCTACATGTAGCCGTAGATATCCCAGGGTTCTTACGGTCATGGAAAACCTGGAAAAGTCATGGAATTTCAAAATGGTCATTTCCAGGCCTGGAAAAGTCATGGAAAAAAACTTAAATCATCAAAGTTTTGGAAAAGTCATGGAAATTTGTTATTTACACCGAGTACATTTTGTATCAAGAAAGACGCTCGAAATATAAGCCGGCACACCCTTTTTCTGTTGTTTTTATCCCTTTGGCTTCACACTTGTTGATTTGTATAAGCGCCTGCGTGCGCCGTGTCAATAGTAACGTTGTTTTCACTTCACAGCAGCCAATCGACGGGGTTCAGAAAACGGTTCTCGAGTGCCTGTCGCTGACGCACGCCTTGGGCCTCCAAAGCCTCCACGTGCTGTGTAAGAGGTGCGTGTCCGTCGTCGCTTCCCTCAAAACGTGTTTCAGATGATCGACGCGGTCGTTTGGAAAAGTCCCCATGTATCGGTTCACGCTCCCGAAATGCGATTTCTTTCCTTCTTTTTTTCCGTCAAACTTGAGCTAAAAAGCTAAAAATCCAAAAGGGCAACGCGTTAACCTCTCGCTACAGTTACCTCCGCATCTTGTTGCTAGGTAACCGGCATGCGGCGTCAAGACTTCTGTGTTATAAGTCTCTCGGGGTTAGTCGTGTAACGTGATTTGCTTTTATGTAATTCAATGCACCGCTCCACAATATTTTGGCTTTTTAAAATGAATTACACACTAATCTGTGTTTTAACTTATTAAATGAAGTGAATCGGAGTCACGGCATCTCTCGAAAGATTGCTGTTCAGTAAACAATGTTTTATTATTTATAGTATATTGCCGTGCCCTCGGATGAGATGTAACTGGAAACCTGATTTCGATACATCCTGTGCGCACAGAGAACATTTCATTGTGAGCTCTCCTGCAGCTGATTCTTCTGAACTATGCTCCTGATTTGGTGTGTGTGTGTGTGTGTGTGTGTGTGTGTGTGTGTGTGTGTGAGGGGGGGAGGGGGGGTCTGGGCTGAGTCTTGATGAGTCATGCAAGTATGACGGTGAACCGAGCTGCGCTGCTCGGTGCAGCAGTGCGTTACCGACCTTCTCATCCTTTCTTCTTCCTCTCTTGAGCAACTTTTTTTTTCTTTCTCACTTCTGAAAAAAAAAAAAAAGTGTGTGACTGCTTAAATGTGGAGGTGGTCATATTGCCCAGAAAACCAAAACGCTCCCGTTACAGACGCAATGATCTCCTCCCCCAATGTGTATTTCCAGGTGGGTGGCCGATCACTAC